>OX465284.1:26992791-27025598 GCA_949987705.1 Thereva unica | reverse complement strand
ATACGGAAGTTCTAACGAACTTCTGGAAATCAAACGCGATTATAGCCGTGATGATGGCTTCATATGTTAATAGGTATCTGCAGTAGGCCCTATGAATGTATTCGCCAAATTCTTGTAACATTTTACATTAAATCATCAGTACAACAAATGGATTATCTGGATGTCTGGATCAGGCACGGATCTAGAATTTTGTTTTGGAGAGGGTCATGGAATTAAAAGTAAACCAAGAAAGCGAAACACTGAAAGCATTCGACGATTCACTTGGACAAAATGGAACGCTTTCTTTTCACAAACGGAACCAATATCATCAGAGGGTGATAGAAGCTGAAAAAGGTTTCCTTCAGACTTTCCATAACCCAGCATCTGAAGTGGTCAACCAAGTGTGTGAAAAATGGGACGCACAAGTAAACGAAAGTCGAGATCGATGTCAGCAGAATATTTCTTTACGTGGACATTATGAAGGGATGATGAATAATCGTGACACTGACGGATAGTCTTGTGGCAAATGATAGGAACTTCAGGGCGCTGTTCGCTATAGAGTTGAATTTGGTGATTTTATTCTTCAGCATCATTTGGAAGCCTGGGTTTCAATAGCGACATACATCAGTAAAACCACACAAAATCAACTTATAGAAGCCTGCAAAGAAGAAATTCAGAAAGCTAGTCTGGAGAGAGTTAGAGCGGCAAAATTTTGTGCAGTTGCATTTGATGAGACGACTGACAATTCCCATACAAAACACCAGAAGATTTCATCACATTTTGCGATGCATACCGAGCAATTCGTTCCGAAGAACTACTAAAGGAGCGTCGTTTAACAAAAGTGGCAGTGGCACATGTCGTCATTGATCTGTGTGAGAAATTCGATTTGGACCTAAAATATTTGGATAGTTGCTCGGTGATGGCGTCTGATTTGAAAGGGGTATGTCATGGGCTGTTTAGCGTTAAAAACACCGTGACAATCATTAGAAAAATCAAACTCCAGAAGAATATTACAGAAGACGAATCTTCATTCCTTTATTGGACAACATTGCTACTGAATTTAATGAAATACTTTCTCCAGACATTTTGGAACGAGACATTGATCCGTTGAGACATTCAAGATGTTCGTCAAGTAGCAGAAGCGTTTCAGCAGCTTTTAGATTCTCCCGTCTCAACTATTATTGCATAGTTCGAACTGTGAGTAGCCAAGTAGAATCGAATTGTTGAAAAAGGCGGTGAACTCGACAATTCGAATTTTCTCTTTTGTGATGAGTGCAACCAAGATATTTATCCATGTGTATTAATAAACTGCTACGTATCCTTATCACACTACCTGTAAGTGTAGCCACTGCCGAACAAAGTTTTTGAATACTATGCCGCTTTAAAACTTGGCTAAGATCAACAATGACAGAAGAGAGGCTCACTGTGCATTGTTGCAGATTCATCGCGACATCAGCTTAGGTATCGATGCGGTAATTACCAGATTTGTTAAACAAAATATACCATTGGTTTTTCTTATATAAATGTTTTGTTGTATAATTTTGAACAACATATACCGTGGTCAGATGGCATTTCGAAAAGTATTCCGACTGAAATCATTCTGAAAATGTTTTTTCGGTCGAAGTTATATGGTGGTTCTCAGAATGAGTCTTTCTTGCATTTTCAGATAAAATGGATAACTTCTAATGAAACAACCAATTTACAAACTTTTTTGTTGATTCTATTAAAATAACTTTTGATAATAACATTTTAACAGTAACAAGAACTCTAAATTAAGGTTATTACCAAAGTACTTCAATTTTAATGATAATAACCTCGCTTTCCCATTAGGTGTTACATGGCATTCTGTCTGAAAACCATTCTCAACCAAAGAAAATTTTGCTTCCGAAATCAGAATACTTTCTGAATGCTGTTTAGCCCGGTCAACGGTTACATGAACCACGTCATTCCGAAAAGTATTCTCAGAATGTTTTGAGTATGCCATATAACCACAGTAATAACCTGATTAATAAAATTACATATATTTTAATTATAGAAAAAAAAACTGTTATCTGTTCTGCAAAAAGTTGGGTCGGTTTTGTTCGTTTGGTTATTTTTTGTTTTTCTTTTTTTAGTTGGACCAATTTCGTTGTTTAGACAGCGAGCTTTGGGGTCGTCCATAAATTACGTGAGGCGTTTAGGGGAGGGAGGGGGTCCAGCCGAATCTCACCAAATCTCACGTGGGGGAAAGGGGTGGTCTCGGCAAATATCACGTATTTTTTTTTGTTTTAAAGAAACAGTGTAATACCTGCGACACACATGTGGTATCGATATTATAATTTCGATATCATAATATCCACAATATCATAATATCGTCAGACCCGTGACACACATAAATCTAGTATCGAAGTAGTTTGCTTTGACATTTGTGTTTCCATTTGACATACATTGATTACTATCTCGTTTTCTATATAAAAAACCTTAAACTAGAATTATTACTACAGTATGAATAATGGGGTAAAATTGGATGAGTTAATTTATTCGGTATATCCGAGGCGCATACTGAATGTATTTCAGAATACTGTAACGGTCGGCGGTAAAACCGACGCCGAAATAAACCCCTTATCTTAATCCTCGACCATACTCTCAACGGCATTATCAAATTATCCGTTTATTCTTTTTGTATTTTTTTATTTAATCTATGTCGAAAGTGAAATGCTTTTCTTTTTATATTTCGTTAGTTTGTTTTATTGATAAATTATTGTCTTTATTAATAGTTTAATAAGTTATACATTTTGTTTTTGCTAGAATGGCAAACGCTATAAAAGAATTTATACACCTCTCCCCCACAGTTACAATACATAGCTGGGGAAATCTGAAAAAGGAAGTTATTTCTCTAAACTTTGTTTTGTATTATATTCAATTCCGATGTGTGCTAGCTAAATTGTTTTGCTGAAGGAGCACTGTGTGAAAAATATCCTCTAAGCTCCTTCATACTGGCATTATCTCGAGCTGAAGTAATGCAAATAACTCTTCCCCTGTTTAATAGTTTTATATCATCTGCTTTTGATTGTTTCAACAATTCCTTCTGGAGTTCTGTAGGCTCAGCAAGTGCCTCAATTGCTGCTCGTAAGGCATGTATCACAGAACAATCTGTTGATTGAGGTGACGCCCTTGGCGGGACACCAACCATTGACATAGCATTCAGGCCATGAGTTAAATTCTGTGATGCCGTCACCCATTTATTTACAATATGAGCTGCGGTATCACCGACGATGAAGCGTATCTTAAAGGATTTTAAGGTTACTTTTACAATACTTATGAAACATACTTATATTACCAGTTTTCCTGTTGCAAATAAATCCCATACAATTCTGCAATATTCTGCTGATGCTTCCACGGAACAGAGGTCCATAAACGTTTGCTGATTGGAGGCAACGGAGGGCCGCCGGGTACTTTGCTCTTACAAAATCGAGATTAATGAAATTTTCACTGGATATACCGAAATATTGAGTGTCATCTACCTATTGACAGAAAAACTAATAAAATTTTTTATTAACTATAATTTAACAGTGACCACCATTTATTTAAACACTCAAACAATCAGAAAAACTACAAGCGTCCGAAATGTCATAAACGCTCGACGGCTAATTATTGACAACTGTTTTGTGGGGAAAATTTCCGGCAGAGGCGCTTGTTGTGTACGTGGCTTTACTATTTACTAAAGTTCAGTGCATAGCTAAGAAAACCTTCTGCTCCTGTCATCCACCGCTTCCTTTTTAGAGAATTGTCTCCCACAAGATAGGACGTGTGGCTGCTGGTCGCTATATATATATACATATATATTGGATTAGGTAATAAATGTATCAAGCTTAAATACGCTGTTTTAATACTTGAAGGTCCCTACATAATAAACTGGCGACGAGGATTTTACAGAATAATTTCGAACCCTAATTGAAAGATTAGGAAGAAGTTGTCGGATTATTCCACGAGCATGTCAACTACAAAAGACGCAACCACAGGGCACCGGAGTGCGGAAAGAGAAACAGCAGCCACAGTCCGACACATACCTGCTAGTTTTAATATCGAATACTACGATGAAGCAAAGTGTAGATTCGACAGGTGGAAGCAGCGACTAGAAGGAGCCTTCGAAATTTTTAATATTACGGATGATGCAACAAAGAAAAATTACTTCTTACACTATATTGGTCAAGAAGCATTCGATTTGTTATGTGATGGATTATCACCAGTGCAACCAAACGCTAAAAGCTATGGAGAACTAGCAAGAATCCTATCAGATTTTTACAACCCAAAACCATTGGAGATGGCAGAATATTTTAAATTTCATCATAGAGAACAACAAGAAGGTGAATCTGTAAGAGAGTATATGGCAACTCTAAGGAAAATGGCCACAACTTGCGGTTTTGGTTCTTATCTTAATACCGCGCTTAGAAATCAATTAGTTTGCGGGTTAAGAGAGCGACGCATACGAGACAGGCTCTTGGAAACAAAAGATTTAACACTAGAAAAGGCGATCGATACTGCAACAAGCCTAGAAATTTCGCATAAAAATTCAATTCAGTTACATGAACAAAACATCCAGACTGTCAGCAGTATACAAAGAAGAGGGAAAAGTGATAATGTCAGTGCCAACTTCAGAATGACAGAGCGAAGCAAGTTTGGAAACGGAAACAAAGGGGTATACAGGAGGTTAGAACAAAATCATGGTGTAATAAATAAAGGGAAACCAACGCAATTCAATAGAAGTGAAAACCATTCCACAAGAAAATGTTACAGATGCGGTCAAGACGATCACCTAGCTAATAACTGCAAATATAAAACTACAATCTGCAAGGGATGCAGGCGGAAGGGGCACCTGCAGCGAGTGTGTTTAAGTGAGAAGCGATTCGTGAACTGTGTTCAAATTGAGGAGGATGAAACCCCGATTGTTTACGTGAATTCCTTAGACAATGAAGAGGAGGATAAGATATGGATTAATGTCAATATTAACGAAAAAACGATTCCGATGGAGCTTGACAGCGGGTCAGCAGTTTCGATTCGGAGTGCAGCAATTTTCAAGAAGCATTTTCCCAGATTAAAGTTAAGTAAACCAAATATTAGGTTAAGAACATATTGTAATTCACCACTTTCAGTTTTAGGGTTATTGTTCGTTGCTGCTGAGGTTAATGGAAAAACTATTGATTCGTTGCCAATATATATTGTAGAAACCAATAAGAACCCACTAATAGGTCGCGCTTGGATAAACAAATTCGGGTGGAATACCGTGTTAAGTGCAATTGATAAAAAAGAGGTTAGTAAGGTAGAGACGGTACACTCGGTACAGGTATGTCTTCAGAAATTACTTAGTGAATATGAAATAGTATTAACAGCAGATTTTGGTGAAATTAAGGGAGATAAAGTGTCGATTGAAATTAAACCGGGGTCAAGACCAGTGTTTAGGAAAGCAAGGCCAGTACCTTTTGCTTTACGTGATAGGGTTTCAGAAGAAATTGAAGATTTAGTGCAAAAAGGAGTATTAGTAAGGGTCGATCATGCAGATTGGGCCACACCTGTAGTCCCTGTAGTGAAACCCAATGGAAAAATTAGATTGTGTGGAGATTTTAGAAGTACTTTGAACCCATGTTTACAAGTGGATAAGTACCCATTGCCCACTACAGAAGAATTGTTTTCTAGCCTTAGTGGAGGTGAAAAGTATACAAAAATTGATTTAATAAAGGCCTATTTGCAGTGGCCCGTACGTGAAGAAGACCAAGAAAAGCTCACCTTGAACACTCATAAAGGATTGTTCAAGAGTACTCGCTTACTTTACGGTTTAAGTTGTGCGCCAACGAAATGGCAAAGGAAAATTGAAAATATCCTTAAGGGAATTCCAGGAGTATGTGTATTTTTAGATGATGTGTGTGTTACGGGACCGGATGATGAAAGTCACCTGCAAAGTTTAAAATGTGTTCTAGATAGATTTCGAGAATATGGTCTCCGTATAAATAGGGAGAAGACCGTTTTTTTTGCTGAAAGTATAGAGTATTGTGGGTATAAGTTAGACCGAAGGGGTATTCATAAAACCAAACATAAAATAGAGGCTGTGCGAAAAGCACCTAGCCCTACAAATCTGTCGGAACTGAGATCATTTTTAGGATTCGTGAATTATTATGGGCGATTTTTCAAAAATATGAGTGACACTCTCGAGCCATTATACAAATTATTAAGATCCAAAACTAAATGGGTTTGGGATGAAGATTGTGAAAGGGCATTTCAGAAAATTAAACGCGAGATGGAAGACGACTCATTTCTTGTTCATTTTCAAAAGGACCTACCCTTGTGTTTAGCCACGGATGCTTCACCGGTAGGAGTAGGGGCTGTTTTATCACACACATACCCAGATGGCGAAGAAAGGCCGATACAGTTTGCCTCTCAGACATTAAACGAGACGCAGAGAAAATGGTCACAAATCGATAAGGAGGCTTATGCGATAATCTTTGGGGTGAAAAAGTTTTACCAGTACATTTATGGTCGTGAGTTCGTACTGTACACGGACCACAAGCCTCTAACGCAAATCTTTTCACCAGATAAAGCGTTACCGGCCATGTCTTCCACACGAATGCAGCATTATGCCTTGTACCTACAAAATTTCAGTTATAAAATCCAGTACAGGTCCTCTCATGCGAATGCAAATGCTGACGCGCTTTCTCGCTTGCCTATGTCATGCCAACAGAAAAATAGGCTTGAAGAATCCGATATATTTGAGCTGGAGCAGATCGGGTCCTTACCGGTTACGGCTAAAGATATTGCAAAAGAAAGTTCAAGAGACAAGTCCTTATTACGCTTATTCGAAGCACTCAGTGATGGAAGGCAGTTACCGGCCTCACAAAGGTTTCAGATTGATCAATTGGAATTTAAGATCCAATCTGGGTGTCTCATGAGAGGTGATAGAGTAGTAATCCCGTCATCTCTACGAAAAAAAATTTTACGAAGCTTACATTTAGGCCATTTTGGTATGGTTAGGATGAAAGCACTAGCAAGGAGTTACTGCTGGTGGCCCGGTATAGACGCCGATATTGAGGGTACAGTTAGAAATTGTTATCAGTGTAGTAAAATTAAAAATAATCCTCCTAAAGTAGAAGTGCATCATTGGATGCCTCCTTTACATCCCTTCGACCGAATACATATAGATTTTGCAGGCCCTTTTCAAGGAGTATTTTTCATGATTGTTGTCGATGCATTTTCCAAATGGCCAGAAGTGTATGTACTTAAAAGAATTAATACAATGAATACAATTGCGGTATTACAAAACATTTTCACAACATTTGGCTTACCTAGAGTTATTTGTACGGATAATGGGGTCCAATTCGTTAATCAAAAGTTTCATGAGTTTTTGCAAAAACATGGAATTACTCACAAACGTACTGCTACGTACCATCCATCTACAAATGGACAAGTTGAAAGGTACGTGCAAACTATTAAAAATAAGCTGAAGTGCATGATTACGGAAACGAAAGAGATGCAAGTCAAATTATATGAAATCTTAACTCAATATCGTATAACTCCGCATCCAAGTACGGGAGTCCCACCGGCAAACCATATTTTGAAATATCATTATCGAACGAAATTGGATCTTTTAAGGCCATTGGAGGTACCCAAAAAGAGTTGTAACTTCCCAAGTGTTAATAAAAATTTCGAATCTGGGGACCGAATTGCAGCTAGAAACTATAGCGATAAGGAGAAATGGAGGTTTGGCAAGATAAAACAAAAGAGGGGAAGGTTAAATTATGACATAGAATTAGATGACGGTAGGGTCTGGCATAGGCATGTGGACCAATTGCGATCGATTGGCAATGAGTTACGCGATACAACATTTTTCACGAATGAAAATATAAATGATGAAAATCAAGAACGCCCTCAGCTGCAACGAACGCCTGGTAACCAAGATTTAGAGCAATGTAAAAGTAATAATGAAGGTATTAAGGAGAATATAGTTAGAGATGAGAATAATGAAAAACAGGAAATTTGTTTAAAAGAGAATGAACCGCAGTTGAGAAAAAGTAGTAGAATTAGGAAACCCGTTCAAAGATTAATGTATTAATGTAAGAAGATAAATAGTATAAGAAAAAGCATTTCAAAATGTATTTTAAATTTTAATTTTCTTTTAATTGATGTATTGTGAATTTAGATACATAGAATGAATTATAGATTTATAAGATACAATATGTTAGGCGAGCAGCAGCCAACTCATATGTAGTATTTGTAGAATTTATAAGAGGGGGAGGAAACTGTTGTGTACGTGGCTTTACTATTTACTAAAGTTCAGTGCATAGCTAAGAAAACCTTCTGCTCCTGTCATCCACCGCTTCCTTTTTAGAGAATTGTCTCCCACAAGATAGGACGTGTGGCTGCTGGTCGCTATATATATATACATATATATTGGATTAGGTAATAAATGTATCAAGCTTAAATACGCTGTTTTAATACTTGAAGGTCCCTACATAATAGCGCTGTGCACGGTAAAAATAATGTATATTACCTTAATACCACCTAAATTTAGCAAATCTTTTACTACGTATAAATTAGGTTGTCAACCTGGTATATTGCTAGTATTGGGTGACACACATGTAGTATAAACGTAATATTTCGAATATTGTAATATCGATACCACATGTGTATCAAGGGTATAAAATGCCGAGAAAACTGGGTTAAATTAAGTAAAACATGTTTCTCCACTAAAGACCTCCATTCACTTACAGGCCGCCGGTAGGCAGTGGCCTGTCAGACCAGGTCGACCAGCACGACTAAGCTTGACTCAGTCTAACTGAGGGATGATACAGGTTCCCGCCAGACAGGCCATGGCATGCAGATGAAATCATGATTCTCTACAGACACACAGGTGAAAACGACTGCTTAACATAGCAGGTTATTAATTCAAGCATAAAAATGTTCATGGTCTCAACAAAAGCTTCAAAGCGGCTCCAGCCTCACGCCAAGCGCAAACGCGAGTGTGGATGGTTTTCACGCTTAGCTCGCGCCTTGCTTTCTGTTACGAGTGGATACAGCGTGAATTCTTCCCCTCAATTCACGGCTCGAGAGTGAATAGAAGCTCAGATCTTCAGGCCCGAACTGACGATATAAATCCGATTTTTGTCAGCTTTCTTGAGCTGTAGGCATTCTTGAACTTCAGGCCATACAGTTGGCGGCCGGTGATTATATGGTAATACCTCAAGGCTAAAACTTTCAGGCCACGGCCTGCCGGCGAACTGTGTGTAAATTGGACCCTTAAGATGTGGGTAAGGTAGGACACACAAAAAAATTACTCGATTGTTTAGCCTCTAAAGGCTAGTCAAACGCGCGACTCGTCGAATGCTGCAGAGTACGAGCCAAGTAATACTGAACTGCGAAAAGGCCATTAGAATTTAGTGCTACAAGAAAGCACATGCCGAATTTTAGCGTAATGAAATGTTGGATGAGTGCTCACGTTTTGGTAGTTGTGTGTCCACCACAAGCAGAAAAGCGAGGAGGGCAAGCAGTCCGCATTAACAATTATCTCAAATAAAATCTTGCACCCAAACCCCCCCCATTCACACAGATGAACTTTTTACACACCTTTCACTAGATTTCACTACGGTTACGTACACGGATTTTATACGCGAGGGCCTTTCCTGCAGTTCTACATTCAAACTCTGTGGTTACGACCGTAATTTCGAATTTTAAATGTAAATACTATGGATTTTATAAAATTTGAAAAATCTCACGTGAGATTAGGTGGGGGAGGGGGTCGGGACAAATCTCACGATATCTCACCAAGGGGGGAGGGGGGGCGAAAATCGCAAAAATCACCTCACGTAATTTATGGACGACCCCTATTTGGGGAGGGGGTTCATGACCCCCGTGACCCCCTCCTCGAATCCGCGCCTGGTCTGTATTATAGAAAATATTTCTAAATAAATCCTTATTTTCAGCTATTGGCTATTTCAAATAAGGTATTCTTCGATAAAATATTTTTAATCAGCCATCATATTTTCACGCAGAATAAATCGATGCAAACTTCTTTCTTTATTGAAGGCATTCCTTCTTCCAAAGACGTACATATAATATCAAATTTTGGTTAAGATGAACCAACAAAAAAAATGAAACACATGAAACTTCCTCTTAAGGGCTCACAGAACACAGGATCATTACTATTTAAAGTCATAATTTAGGTTGAAAATGTCGTTGAAAACTAAGTAGGAAACTTTAGAGTACAACCAGCTGAATAATGTTGCCTTAAGTTTATGGTTGGTTTTGGCAACGTCAGTAGACAAATATTGTACAGCTCATGTTAGTGTTAGGCCAATCTACCAAGGCTTTTAGAAAGGAACATTACCGTTCATTTTGTATTATTCATGTGTAGAAATATTGCGTAATAGTATTGGGGGATATGAACACCAGTATATACATACTTTCAGATATCTTAAAAATGTATTTAGTAGATATTAATTAGTCGATTGCTTTAAGTGCTGACCAAATTATTTCTGGGTTAAACCAGTAACAAAGGAAGACCGAATGCAAATTGTTATAAGTAGGTATAACATCGCCACAGAATGTTGAGACAAAAGTAATTAATTTCTATAATACGATGGGAATGGATGATAATAATAATAAACAATTTCAGTTTACTTTAAAATTATCACTTAGAATGTTGAAGCGAAGACAATGGAGATACTTTTATTAAAACTTTTTCAGGGAGAGAAAAAAAAACAAACAATTCCAGCACAATAGACCTACAAAAGGGGGCCGATCCAGGCGGAGCCCCGCAGGGTTGTTGCCACCCACGGACATAATTGCTACATAATCCAGAGAAATATTCAAAGGGCAACTTCCATAGCAGCTATTAAATATCACAAAGTTAAAATAACTTCAGCGCCTAATTATTCGTTACGGAAGAGTTGATATCCTGGCTGGGCCCACTACCCCCCGTTAGCAGCCCCCGTTTGCCTTATTTTACTGGAAATTTTATGGCCACCGAGCGCCATCATCAACCACTAGGCGTTAGGAATTCCCTTCGCGATGCTCTCTAAATCCTTTCTCGGTTGTAAAAGTTTTCACAACAGCCGGGACAACAGCCAGGACACGGCACATGCTTCTTCTTCATTTAACTTATAATTTCAGGAGGAGTTTTCAATCTATTGACTCCATTCAAGTGGCAGGATCTGACTAACTTGCAGAAAAGGGCCCGTTCCATTATTGAAGGGATTAAATTTTCAGGCAGCCCGGCTACCTGATCCTGGCTTTGCCGGGCGGGCTCCGATGGAGTGAGAATTAATTACAGCCAAAAATGTTGAAGAATTTCTTTCCACTCGCCTGCGTTTTTCAGGAAGGGCACACTCTTAGGACGACTACTGTAAAATTTCTTGCTTCTTTAAGTGTGGCTTGGCCTGAGAACGAGAACGGGGGTGGCAAGGGAAAGTATCACATTTTGCCGGGTCACTAAAAGTGGGAACCCCGTGCGCTGAGTGAGCTTGTCAATATGTGGTCCAATCGAAAATCTGTGGAAAGCTGGAAAATGTTGACATTTTCCGTTTCCTTTCCATTATCGAAAATGTTGCCCCAAGAAAAGATATCGAAGAAAACGAAACTCGGAGTGTTTGAACTCCATCTGCTGATATTTATATTATGGGACGAGAGAGGGAGTGAGAGACAGGGAGATCCAAAAAGGGATGCCAAAGGAATCATCTTTTCATCAGGATAGCAAATAAAGAGACGCCCTATCAAAAATCCAGAAATCATATATCATCAAGTGTTGTTTGGCTGAGCACACTACCATCATCCCCAAAACTCCACACTCCACAGGATATTCAATAACAGCCCCCGAGGGTTGGGGAGGTGTCTTTCTCCATTTTTTTTGTTTTACTATCGATTAAGCAGTTATTGATTTGCTCAGCGTAATAGAAAGATATTTAAGGCGTCCTGGCCTAACTGTACCCGCATCGTCCTAGTTGAGAAAAATCATGAAAGGAAATTCCTGTTGAGCCGCTTCAATCGTTTCGGGCTTAAATCAGATTTTATCATGCGTCAGGATTCTGTTGTTGCTGTTGTGGTGGTGGTGCCTTCCATATTGAAAGAAAATATGTTCTCATGTGGTTAAACAACTTTGACCCTCTCAGCAAGGAAATTAATTAAAGCTAATGTGTGCACGGGGGGACGTCCTCCTCGCCTTCTGAGGATGAAGGATTGTAGAATGAATTGCCTATTTTTGATAGAAATGTTTACATTTAAAAAAGGATACTCTTTGGGTTTATTTGGAGAGATAATTGTGGTTGTTATATTGAAAAGATACTATAGGCTGAAGGCTCTTCAGATAATGTTGCGATTAAATGCGTTGTTAGTGCTTTAAGGGAAGATGATGAAGCATAAAATCAGGATATTATATTTTACCAGAACGGCTGGAATGAGGGGACTTATGGGGAGTGATGTGGTGTGCTCGATGTCAGATCCCCTGGTATGACACTTCCATCTCTCACTGCCAATATCCTACCACAACCTTTAAGTGGTGACGCTGTTAACTCTGAATGAATTTTCTGAAAAGACCGCAGCTGAAATTTTGCACACAGCTTTAGCTCCGACGACCATGCAATATGATATACTCAATACCCCGCATTTTAGAGAAAATGTCATTTAAAAAACCCCTACAAATATATACACACTACCACAAATTTTAAGCCCTGTATCATAAACCAATGAACTCATAATATAATACAAAATTTTATAAGAATCAACATACCTTGCTTGATCACCGATCACTTCCATAGATTTTATCGTTAAACGTTAGAAATTAAGGTTTTTATCTATAATATAAAAATAAGTCGGGTTTTCCTTCCTGACGCTATAATTCCAGAACGCACGATCCGATTTCCACGGTTTTGCATTCGTTGGAAAGGTCTCGGGCTCCGTGAGGTTTATAGCAAAAAAAATTCAACAGAAAAGCAGGCGTTTGGTCCATAGCAGCCATCTCAAGAGGGCGGATTACCATTTTCTTCACAACCCCTTCGAGATGGGTATCAAATGAGAGAGTATGATAAGTAGAACACATAAGCAATATAGTATACTCAATATATCGTTTGGCCCATAGCGGCCATCTCCAGAGGTTGGATTACCATTATCTTCACACCCCTCGACATGGATTTAAAATGAAAGGGTATGATAAGTAGAACACCATAAGCAATATAGTACACTCAATATATCGTTTGGTCAATATATCGCTTGGTCCATCGTTTGGTCCATCTCAAGAGGGCGGATGATCATTTTCTTCACTACCCCCTCGACATTGGTATCAAATGAAAGGGCATTATAAGAAGAATGCCATAGACTATGTCTTTAGATTCATGGCGGCCATCTCAAGAGGGCGGGTTACCATTTTCTTCACAACACCCGAGACATGGGTATCAAATGAAAGGCTATGAAAAGTAGAACACCATAAGCAATATAGTATACTCAATTTATAATTTGGTCCATGGCGGCCATCTCAAAAGGGCGGTTTACCATTTTCTTCACAACCCCTCCTAAATGGGTATCAAATGAAAGAGTATGATAAGTAGAACACCATAAGCAATATAGTATACTCAATATATCGTTTGGTACATGGCGGTCATCTCAAGAGGGCGGATTACCATTTTCTTCACAACCCCTTCGAGATGGGTATCAAATGAGAGAGTATGATAAGTAGAACACATAAGCAATATAGTATACTCAATATATCGTTTGGTCCATAGCGGCCATCTCCATAGGTTGGATTACCATTATCTTCACACCCCTCGACATGGATTTCAAATGAAAGGGTATGATAAGTAGAACACCATAAGCAATATAGTACACTCAATATATCATTTGGTCCATGGCGGTCATCTCCCAAAATCAATTTTCCCTGATTTGTTTTTTTTTTTCACTATAGCTTTTTCCTATCGCAGACTGTGTCCCCATAATCTTATTTTATTGAAAGGCGTTGCAACGCACGCGGGTTTTTGCTAGTATCTATTATATAGTATTATTTTGCCTAAACTATGAACTCAGGCGCTCGATGACTCATAGCAGTCAGCGACTTAATATTTTTACACGTGATCTGATACATTATTACAACTACGATGATAAAATTTTTTTGAAAAATTTCCACTTTTTGAAAATTGAGTTTTGAGCAGAACCTTCTATGAGCGAGCCCCACTGTGCGACGGCTGAATTTGGAACCTTTTACGGGGTACGAGGCACTGTGATGCTTGTTTAGCAATTTGTAACATGGTGTAATTCCAATGCAGATCTTCGGCTAATCTTATGCCTAGGCCTAGGGTATTTAGATCCGGTTCTGCCGTTCGGGTCTTATTACCCACTGAAATAGAAGGAGAGTCGGTGCAAATTTTATTGGTGATGAGAGAGAGTACTTCGTTTTTAATGCATTAAACTCGACACTGTTCTTGCGGCCACATTCTATCTAATACTTTAGTTTGATGTCCCTGTTGATTGAATTAGGCATGATCTTACGATGATGCAGACAAGATCTAACGCCTGGTTGTCTTACATTTGGGCTAGTCTTTCATTGTCTTCGTTCCTGATACCTTTTAGTATACCATATGAAAGGGCTTCGTTATGAAACTCTCTAAAAAATAAGCCCTGTTAGAAGTCCCTATTCTACAGCTGCGGAAGGGAACATCACTTAGGAGTAGGCTTCGTAGTACACAAATCAATTATAGATAATGTGATAGAGCTCAAGCCAATCAGTGAACGATTATGTTCAATACGACTCCGAACGAAGTTCTTTACCCTCTCAATCATAAACGTACACGCGGAGACGGAGGAGAAAGCGGACACGACAAAGGACACTTTCTATTATAAGCTTGAGCGCGCATATGATACTGCCCCTTCCAATGACATCAAGATGGTGATAGGAGACCTCAACGCCAAAATTGGAAGAGAGAACTGGCACAGACCGACCATTGGAAAGGAAAGTCTTCACGAAACATCAAACGATAACGGACAACGTGTTATCGATTTCGCAATGAGTGATCGATGATCGTCAGCTCAACATATTTCCCAAGAAAGGACATTCACAAATACACATGGCAATCCCCCAGCGAAAGATACTGCAATCAAATAGACCATATTCTAATAGACAGAAGGGCAGCTTCCAGTATCCTGCAAGTAAGAACCTGTAGGGGTGCAAATTGTGAATCGGACCACTTTCTAGTTAAAGCTAGATTCAGATGTCGGCTGTCTACTCAAGAAAGAAGAAACAGCAAACAAAAGAAATTCTACGTCGATCGCCTCCAAGAACAGCTCGTGCTGGAGAGATATCAGGAAACTCTAGCAGAAAGGATAGGTATAAATAATGAAGATAAAGTCGAGGGAAAATGGATGAGATTGAAGACGGTACTGACAGATGTCACGAAGGAAACTGTAGGGTATAAATGCACAGCCAGAGCCAGTGACTGGTACGGCGAGGAATGCAAAGCAGCTATAGAGGCCAGAAATAAAAATAGGAGAATATACATAGAGAGACCGACGAGGAGTAAGAAATTGAAATACGAGGAAACAAGAAGAACCGCAAAAAACATCTGCAGGAAGAACAAAAGGCAATTCCTCAACAATCACATCCTGAGAGCAGAGGAAAACTTTGCCCAAAACAAAACACGGGAAGCATACAGGGAAGTAAACTTCTTCAAGAAAGGCTTCAAACCCTCCTCCGGTATATGCAGAACAAAAGAAGGCACTATAGTCACAGGCAGCGAAGATGTAAAGAAAAGATGGAAGGAATTTTTTAGCGAGCTGCTGAACGCAAACGAGAGCATCAGACATGTACCAGAACCCCGTCTACAACATAACGATGACACCAGAGAAACAAATTCCACTCTAGAAGAAGTACAAAGTGCCATATGATCATTAAAAAACAATAAATCTCCAGGAATTGATAACATTCCAGCAGAGTTGATTAAACAAGGAGGCGAATCGCTCTCAGTAGCTATACACGAATTACTATGCTGCATATGGAGGAATGAAAAAATGCCTGAAGAATGGAAGCATGGGGGGATAAATAGTTATAAGTCCATTCCTGAACTTTAAACATTATCCTTCAAAATTGATATAACTTTTAGTTATGTTTTAATAGGAAAAAGACCAGAAGAAATGTTATAAAGGAATTCAGTTTATTAGCTATTGACATACATTATCAATGGTTCCAGAGCAAAGCTTGTGTAAAAGTCACAATTCTATGTTTTTACGTTTTTCAGCAAATTTGTTGATTACTTCTTTAGCCATTACGTCGATTTCCCTGTGTATACTCAAAAGAGCAGCCGCTGTTCTCCAATACTTAGCCAATCCTTTAAATGCCTTAAATTTGAAAAACTTCTTTCGTTGCTAGCCTAAGGTAGCTCCAATCTTCAGGCAGTTAGCGACTTTCGGAGAAAAGGTGTGATTAAAGATTAAAGCATCGATGAATACGGATGTGTTGGACGATGGACTGAAATATATTGGCGAAAATACTACCAGATCCTGGATCGCAATCCTACCGGACCATGCTAGCCGGTAAGATAAGAAATAGGGTCATACTGCAGATGAAAACACAGGGTCAACCACCCGAGATCATTCAAGCACAGGCGCTTGTGATCACCAAAATCGAAAACCAATCACCACATAGCGAATACTTTATCAGTGATTGGACCCACCTGGAAGGACTCCAATTTGTAGAGCCGACGTTCCACATCCTCATGGGAGCCGACATAATTTCCAATATTATCATTCACGGGTTCAGAAGGGGCAACGATGGAACTTCAGTGGGACATAATAGAGTGTTTGAATGGATCATTTCTTGACAAACAGCTCCATCGACACAAGGAGATCCAAGACTAGAAACATTCTTTACACAAATAATCCCCAACAGCGATTTGAGAAGGTTTTGAGAATTGGAGGAACTTCCATCTAGACCAAAGAAGAGGCACAGTGTGAAGCCCACTTCGTCAACAATGTCACAAGATACAACGATGGACGCTACCAAGTTCAACTTCCATTTAGGACTGTCCAAGACCAGTTTTACACTACTTGCTCGATGATAGACTGACTGTGGCTTAATGATTTGATATGCACAGTCTAATAAAAATTATACGAATAGTTATGACGCCTCAGATTTTTTTACTATTTTAAGGAATAGTATAGTAGGCGCTTCCTACATCAGTGACTAGACTATTGGCCTGCTACCCCAATAAGTACTTCGATAAATCGAATTATATAAATTCAAATCTGATTAGTTTCACTTATTTACTCTGGAAAGTGGTTTTCCATGTAGTGAAATGCAAACTATACAGATTCATTAATATAAAATTAGATTTAATAGAACGGGCTGTGTATTTTTCAATTTACTTAAAAGCCACTTAAACCTACACCGGAATCAATCCCAAATAATTGTTTTACATAAAAGCCCGAATTTCCGAGCAGAATGTGAAAAATTGTATACCTGTAACTGGATACTTTTCTCTAATGAATTAATTACACCAAAACTTATCATTTCAACCCCCCAAAAAAAAGAAGGTTGAAACAAATTTCCTGTTTTCCTTCTGTGCCCTTTTTCAACAGAAATTTTGTAAAACGTCAACAAGTTGCTCGAGTGTTTTTCCGCCAACCCATGTTACGAACAAAACGCACAAAATTGCCTTTTAAATTTGTTAAATCAAATCCTTTTTCTATTATGTAATTTGTAAAAGGATTAAAATTTTATAATAATAGGGAAAAATTTTAATAATTTTTTTTACCCAACAGGTGAGTGTTTGTCAGACTGAAGGGTTGATATAGGAAAAGTCCAGGTTTAGATTTCATAAAGCGAAAATTAGGGCTAAGATTTTTGAAATTTCCGCTTAAAGGGTTCATCATAATGGTGCCAGAAAAACACGTCAAATTTATTCGTGAAAGGTGAAAAGTCCAAGGACTCTTTTTCGTGCGAGAGTATATGAATGTGCAGAATCAATATTCCCGGGAATATGTCGTCTTCAGAATGGAGCATTTACAACAAACCGAGAAAAAATCATTTTCTTCTAAATAAATATGTAGGTATGTATGTGTATATATAGAGTACAAGTAACTAAAGGCACACATACATATATGTATAGATGCGAGCATATCCCGGATTTTCGGATCGAATGCTGACACATAACTTTCCACGCGTAGGTTTAAATGAAACCAGTTTTGAATAGATGCCCCAGGTCTCAACTCGACAACAAAGGAGAAAGAAATCTCAAAGAAAGCTGAATGACTTAGAAAATTTGAAAAGTACTATTATGGCACTTTCAGAGAAGAAAAAAGAAGTAATAATATCAAGAAAAGGATTCCGAGCCTTTCTTTGACCAAAAAACGGACCTACTCAACCTTTTTTCTCTTTTTTTATTTTTTTTTGTTACACAGGAAATCTGTTTTGTTAGGATACACTTAGGGATGTTGTTTACATTGTTTAGCCGGTCCACCCCCATCGCCGTAGATGATGGGCATTTTATAGATGTGTACTCGTGTGTAATGCAAAATTTAATTTACCGTGTGCACAATCTCAAATCGAACAAAACGTCTACTACGTAGAATAAGAACAGAACAGCACAAAAAAAAATTGTATTCTTTCCACCAAAGTCCTTTCAAGTCACATAAATGCCATTTCCCCATCCTTTTCCACCCCCAAACACTACCCCTGTATCTGCTCTATGTTTCCATCCCTTAACATCCACCCTTCTGCAGCACATCAGATACTTGTTTGTTAGTCATGTCGAATACACGGGCACGAAAAACTATTGCCATGCTCTCGTTATAAGCCATGTATGTAAATCTCTTCGTTGTTTCAGAAAGGATCCTGGAGCCTTGAATACATTGAAATGCACTCTACTTAAATAGGGAAATAATATGGGCAAGGGTCGTTATGCTAAGTAATTTCCCATGAAAATAAATTTATCGATCATTGGGGGGTTGCGGGCCTGGCCAAAAACTAACCTCGTTAAGAATTTGTTCGGTCCTTTGATTCGTTTTTAACTACTGGCCATATAAGTCGGGTGGATATTCTGAGACGGTTTTGTTGACCCCTGGTTATTACAGTTTGCTGGTATTTTTGGGGAAGATATCATATTTTCGAGTTTCGCATATAATAAACCCGACATTTTATAGATGGAAGTAGTTGTGCTTGATGGCCGTGGCTTATGAGTGTTCATCAGTACAAATTAGGGCTGAGGGAGCTCTTATCAATTTGCAATCAGAACTATGTTTTATTTTTGTTTTAAATAAGTTTGAAAATGACTTTGTCCTAGCAATCTATTGGTATCCAAGAAAAAAATTAAACTATCATAAACTTCTTGTAATGACGAAGAATTTGTAGACAACTGAAATACCCTGACAGCCCTTAAATCAATGGATGTAAGTAATAAGTATAGGTAACAACCATAATTATGAACAGTATACTACTATATATGTAGACTGATATTGGTGTCACGAATGTTTCTAACCGCGAGGTAAAGTGGGCATAACCTCACTCTATCATCCAGGGCCAAATTACCAATAACTACACTGGAAGTCGAATAGCGAGGAAAGTTCAAAGAAAGTCTGGATAGTTTCTAAAAAGACCCTATTGGGTTTCAAGCCGAAGATGGTTGTTTTTACAAGGGAGTGGTGAGAATCTTATATCGGTGTAGCAGCAGGAAACATATGTGACCGTTGGTCTAAGAGGCCCACGTCTAAGAGAGGAGGCAAGGCTGGGCCTCAGACGGCATTGTCAAATTCTTACTGACTAAACTGATCAGCCGTTTTGCATGAAATTTGATTCCAGATTGGTATAAACCCTAAAAGGCTCTATACACCGTCACATTGGATGTACATCGAAGGGCGAATGTACAACAAAAACTATATCGATTGTGGGCCGGTCGGCCGATAAAAACTCGCTGCGCTGTATATCCAATTTGACCGTGTATGGGCGCCCTTAAGCTGGTGACATATTCAAGCGTACATGCATTGCATTCAGCGGTTCCATGATATGTGGCGAATTTCTTCTGACACATAATTGCATGGTTGTTTTCCGTCCCGGCTTTCACACTTCGTCCTTCGAATGTGCTCCGCAGGGGTATTTACTTCCGTGTCCACTCAAAAGCTACACGAGGACGTGATAGACTTTCCACGCTCCCCAGTAACCTACCTCTCTACGTACGTACGTCTGTATGCGGTTCTCCATTTTCCGCTGTTGGCCAACCTGTTCAACACTGCTGCTCACATTGTCGCTGGGTATAGCTGTAAACATGCTAAGGGCGACCGACGAATTGCTTTCCACAGCGGCTGACAAAGACGAATACAATACACGGCCTTTGTATCAAGGTGCACAATGGAGGCGACGACTAGATAAAAAAGGACCCATTGGGGAGTAATGTTCTAAGTGCTGCACAAATAGCGAACGCTTTACACGCCATGCCCTCCTAGTGTAGTTTAAAATATAGCCTGCGATTGATCATTATTCCCGGTTACCTTAGGGCGGGCTGTGACTGAATGATCTGTTGCCATACCTTGCTCCTTGGGGATACTAGTTTTCTCCATTTGCTTAGCTTCAGTTTTGTGTTCATTAACCGCCAGATGGCCGTTTTCAGCCAACGATTTAATATCCCAGATCACTTGATTCCTCCATAACTCCATCTCATGGTGGCGATCCTGATTGCAACTGCTGGAATGTGATGCCCAAAGGCATCACGATACATTGTGACCCTTAGGGAAGCCCCCAGGACGGATCCTTGCGGAGCTCCGTATGTTGTTCTGGACACAGCCGGTCTATCTTTCGATTCACATGGAAGTGGCCTACCTATTTTCCTTTTTAGATAAAATACCAAATAACAGTTTCGGGTGGGCGTTGTGTTTGTTCGACTACCCACTCAGGCGCAGCATCATCCTGCTCTGCCTGGATGTTCTCCGGTGTTAGCTGCAGTCCTGTGCTTTGCATGCCTCGAATATTTAAGAAGCACAAATATATGATCTATAACTTCCATGCCCACTCACTTCCGCATGTTCCCTCATAACCTACATCTCCACATTTGGTATGAGTTTATGGGTCCATCGACCTTAATTACCTCATCTCTCTGTCATGCTGCGATGCACTGGACGCACGAAAAAATCAGTTGTACTGCCTGGAGGTCACTCATTCATATTCTGGATAGTTCAAGCAGAGGTCTATCTATAGACCACCAACTGTTCACTGTCATTACGTCACTCGCTGGTAACTTTCACGGATGCTGATGGTGATGATGCGCTCTATGTAACTGGAGATATGCAGAGCAACCTAAAGTAGCCTAACCTGGTATTAATGGTAGATTTTTAATTTTTTTCGTAGAAGACTAAAGCACGGAAGTAAATCCTTTGGTAATGATTACTAAGAGATTTAAGATAGAGGCAATATGACCATAAGATTAAGTCCAAATAAAAAAATAGAGACTTATGAAAATACTACCGTTGGACATATTAGCGATTTTTAGTGGCCCTTATTGCAATTACCGCAATTACTGCATTGTCGCTAATTTCATATTTAAACCAACAAATAATTTATTTAGATAGAAAGATCTGTTATGCCAGATATAATGCAGATTAACCTAGAATCCTTGTTGACTTAATATTAAATTATTTAAAAAATCATATATCATTAATAACTTGAACATATTTTTTAATAATTTTTTTTTATTTTTGTCTAATTTCAGGTAAGTCCCTCACAGACTGATTTTTGTTCTTAAAATCTCTCAACTAAACTAAATGAAAATTGGTAAGCATACGAGTTTAGCAGAGTTGAAATTTTTATTTTAGCATTTTCACAACAATTACAATTTACTATGTTTTATTTAGAAGATCGCCCATGTACGCAATAACTTTCGATGATATCTATACGTGCATGGTTAAGTTTGCGAAAGAAATTGTGACATTTTGTATGAGTTAGGCGTCAGTAGTATGAGCTAGGCGTCAGTCAGTGTATCACCTTTTATAAAAGAAACAAAGATGTTGTTAAAAAAGTCTAATTTAATAAATTCACAAATGTCTCGGCCTTGGTAGTCTAGGTGTTAAGGTGCCCGACTACCATTCAGATGTCTGTACTTCAAATCCACTTCGCGGCATGGTCGTTCGATCGAAATTTTGCAGTTGTCGGCTACAATAATACACACTACATATGGAGTTTTTATTTACCGGCGTGTTGGAAAAGAAAAAAAGATGGCCGGCTGGGCTTAAAGTAACTATGGGCACACTGCTATCTATCTACTTACGAAATTTCAACACCTTGGCGCTTTACCTACCAGACTTATGTGAAAGCACTGAACTGATGCTCGGAATGGATGATCCCAACGGGCATCTCAGTCATCTACTCTGCAATTTTGACATCCTACTGTACATATATCATCTAAGTATTAAATGCCTATCTCTCTTCCATGAACATACAACATAAGCTTTCCTAAGTTCTCTCTAACGTGCAGTATGTGCAGCACAGCAAAGCTAGCTCCAAGGCAGAGGCTGCTGATCCCAGTTATTGCAATCCCTTCCTAAAGTTAAATACTAAATTGGCATGGACTTATGAATACTTAATTAGGGCCTATACGTATTTTTATCTTCTCGGATAAGTAGGACCAAGTCTAAACTAGTGTGCGATTGGCATTATGGCATTAGTGAGCTCGTTATTCTTAATCAGTAAGTCTTGTTTGGTTTAGTTTCGGGTTGTGCTAGTTCGAAAATGATGAACATGCCGATACTGTGGTTGCTTACAGCTCTGACGTTACATTCATAAATGAGGCGCTCAGCGCTAGAGCGGCCTAAGCCACAAATTTATTCAAACTTAGTTTAACTGAAATTTTTAAAACCTATTAATGTCAAAATAATCTGAGCTGTATCCGGTATTGTTTTGATAATAGTAGGTACTAAAAACCTTTTTGCACTGAAATTTGTTAAAAAAAACTATATGCTATAATAACCAAAGCGGCTTAGGACATAATACATTGTGAAACATTACTTAAATGTAATCGGATAGGTAACAACTGCAATTTAAATTTAGCTTGCGTAGGAAACAACACACTGCCTACATAACATACAGGTTTTTGTACGCATTTCGATGTTATAATTTTCATTTGGGATTTTATAAGTTCGTAACAGGATTTAAAATGTCCGACTATGAACCTGCATTTTTGTCATCTTTTTTTGTGGTAAGATGAAGCTCAGGAGTCTCTCTTTGTACTACTAGTTCGTCATGTCGTTCAAGTCATGGTGCAATGTATAGTAGTAAGCTTGATCTGACGGATAGATGAGAAAGGATAGGCCAGGAGTCTGGAGGGTTCATAAGTAGGTGTCGATGAACCTTGCGTTTGAACTCTGAGATGTTATATGAGCTCAGAAACACCGACTGCGGAAGATAGTTCCATAATCGAGTGGTTCTACCTATACGAAATTCTAAACCCTAATGTGCGCAAAAAGGAAGGCAGCAGGGTGAAGGAGTGAGCCGATTTGGCTAGTCTTGTATTGCGGGAAAAAAATTTCCGTGTAGGCAAGATATTTTTGATTTCAGTGGAGCAGTCGCTATGGTAACAGGTAACAGCGGTAAAATACGCAGAGTGCTGCTACGGTGGTTTAAAGGATCGATGAAGGAGCAAAGGGTTCTATCTTCAATGAGTTTGATGGCGCGGTTTCCCACCTTGTTTAGCCAATGCAAGGTAGTTGTTGTGGCGCCCGTCCAGATATACGAGTTGTATTCAGAGCGGGCCGTATGTAGGACTTCTTGATTGCAGCCAAGACAGCTGGATGAAGGAAGAACTTGCATTTCTTAAGGAAGCCGAGGCATTGATACGCTTGTGATTATTCCATCGCAAATCGTTGGATAACGTCACGCCGAGGATCTTAAGAAATTGGTCAGTTGTTAGATTATCTTCACCCAGTGAAATAGAGAGAAGGTTAGTGCACTTTTTAGTGGAGAATAGACAGTATTTGGCTTTGGTTGCGGTGAACTCATTTGAAGATTCCGCAGATACAGAATGGCAACTTGTACAATCAACCTCTGCAACCGAATCCCAGTTTATATCATCGCCTTCTGCAGAAGAACGGCAATACAGGACATCAGTTCTACATTTTCAACCCTCTATATCTGATCATCACGAGAATGAACTGGAAATGAATCTCCCTACGAGCCCGCATATTCTTGGAACGCCGCCAAAATCATCTGATTTCAATCCTGTTGAGCAACTTTGGGACGAGTTGGAAGGACGAATCAGGATGACCGAAATTACTAATAAGGACCAGCTCAAAGCGAAAATTCAACAGGAGTGGCAGAACATATCATCGCAAGTCACAAGAAAATGGGTGGAATCAATGGCCCGAAGGCCAAAGCAGTTATAAATGCTATAGGAGGTCCTACAAGATATTAAAAATTCTTTTTTAAACCACTATTCCTTAGAGGAGAATGCAAATTTTGATACCCACCCCCATACCTATGTGTAACATGTCGTGCCTTACTCATGGAAAAAGGTTATAGGGTTACAAAAATACATGGTGATAGGCCTGGTACCTTTGGACCCAGTACCTCATAAGAAGAATAAGAATGATTGAACAAAAATTTTGCTCGAGTGGCTTAGCTAAACTTGAACTCGTGTTTTTTTTTGGATTTGAGGTTCTGTAACACCTATTTATCTCGCGAGAACACTCTGTTCATTGGGTGTGTGGAACATTATAGAGTAGGAGTTGGAATAGCAGTAAACCTAGGAGCGAGTAGCGGATCAGATTTTTTTTGTGTCACGGCACCGGTTCCATTAAAGAATTTACGTCTCAATTAAGTATCAGGTGATGATTTCACTTTCTTGATGATTTACAGGCATTTCTTAGAATGATGTACTCTTGACAGGGCAATTCACTGAGGGAATTCTTGTACGCATTAAAGACGTAAGAAGTCAAATTACAGCCAGTTGAGTATGTACATTTCAATAGGTCTACCTCAAACTTATTCATAGAAAACCGGCACAATTCTCGGTATAACCTCAACGGAACTCCACCAATCATCCCTTGAAGAATAAAACCATCAAAAGTGATTTTAATGAACTAAGACTTTTCCACCGAATAAAAAACCAAAACAAAACATTCAAAATTTTAAGTCGTAAGTCGTTTTTTAAATAAAGCACCGCATAAAAACCATCAAAAAAAGGTTTGTCGAAAGTTTGGAGATTTATTTTTGGTGTTTTAGAGTCAGGAAAAAAAGGGAGCATAAATTTTTGTTACAGCAGGACCCACAGTTTTCGGCATTAATACATGAAAAGAAAAAATCTGAACCCTTAAAAATAAATAAAAGTATAAAACCCGAAGAGGCAAGAAATCATTTGAATACATAGAAACAGATGTTTTGTGTGGTAAGAGCATATTTTTTAAAGGACTTCAATAGGTGCCTGTAACCTACCTTAAATTTCGCTTCAACCCCCCGCCCACCATTTTTCATTTTACATATTTCGTTGTTGTTGTTGGTGGTGGTGGGGGTGTTGTTGATTTTTTTTCCGTTGTTGTTGGCTCGTACTTCCTTTTTTTCCTGTTACCTTCTTTCCTCTGCCTTTCTCTATGCAAATCAATTGGAAATGGAAATCGGTAAAAAAACACAATTTTATTGCAAATGGTTGTTTCGTTTCCTTTTTTTTTGTATTCTTGTTTCTTTATATTGGATTCGATCCTTATTTGCATGCAGGAAAATTGATTTTGATATGCTATCGGGACAGGTGTTGAAGTTTGATAAACGATACAGTGACGGGAATATTGAATTTCCGATGTTCTTTTAAAAGTTTTTGGATATCCATAATAAAAACTTACAAAGTTATAAGATGGATGGCTTAAAGCACACATACACACCGTCGCACACTAAAACAAAAATTTTGGGACAAGTTTTTCCTCGATTATTATGATATTTTTTTGTTTTTTTGGGGAAAATGTAATGGAAAGAACGATGCATATTTGAATACATAAATTTTTATATTATATGTGAGGAGTGAGGACAGTGGCGTACCTAGAACTTTTGTCGCCCGGGGCGTTATCCAATTTTCCGCCCTTTATAAGTCAATCAAATGGTGGTTTTTATAAATTAATAAACGTAAAAAAATAATTGAAACAAACTATAGGTGAGGAGCTTTTTTACCACAGGATGCCATATTTAAATTCTACTTCTGTCTTCTTTGATCCGTTAGCTGACGGTCCGAGCGGGACGTCGCCGCAACAGTATCCCCGATTTAGATCCATAAAGAAGAATCGAAGGATCAGCGTTCGGTAAAGGCGTACTGTTGTTTTGATGGAAATATTTGTACGTTTCCATAGGCACCACTTGAGCGAGAAGAATTTTGCTGTAGCCTGGCCGAAGCGGCTGTGATCGTCGGCCGTCGATGTTACTTTCGTTTCTTCAACCAATGATCCCAAATAATTGAACCTCGGAACCTGTATGATTTGGGTTCCATCGAGGTGAACACTGGCCCGTTGTGAGCACTTTGTTCTTTTCCGCATTGATTTTTAATCCGTATGATTGGGCGATACGGGACATGTCGTATAAGATGTCCATTGCTTCGGCATTCGTGTCGACGAAGACGGCGCTATCGTCGGAGAAAATAAGGCCGGCCTCGAAGTTGTTGTCGTCGTACTGCTGGTGGAAGAATTCTCTCCATCGCTGCAGGCGTTCATTGGGAGAATTCACAAAAGTTCCATCCTATTTTTTGATGTTGTCGTTTGTTGATGTTGTTTTGCCGCCTAACCGGCGGATTGCCTGGTACAGCGTCCGGTACTCGTGCCTCTACGCCGCTCTTGCCATGCCGACTCCAATGTTATTCCAGTACGCTTCTCGTTCCGATTTCATTTTCTAACGAATTTCTTTGTTTAATCGTCGGTATTGTTCGAAATCGACGTCTTTCATTCGTTTCCGTTGATCGACAATGGCCAGACCGTTTACGGACACAACTCCATTGCACACTCCCACCCCCGAGGGCCGGGTCCCGTAAGCGCGCCCAATTCTTCTTGACTGGTGGTGGCACCGTTTTCTTCGCTTCAAATTCAATTTGGCCTCCCGTCCATCTCAGCTCGTCAAAAGACCTTCGGTGGTGGGAGGTGTACTTTGAGGAGAGTGTACTCTTCACTTCCGCATACTTGGGTTCTGTTTTAGGCTCCTATCCTTTTATACATAATGTCAGTGAGGTGTTCTATTGCCACGGAGAAGTACCAACCACAACATGGCTGCGCTGTTTACACCGATGAGGCTTCTTTCTTCCCAAGGGTCAAGGCGGTACATCACCCATCTCAGTCACGCGGCCATGGCCGACTTCGTTTAGGTGATGGCCAGCTACCGCGGGACGTAGCACCTAGCACCCAAGACACCCTTGGGCAGCAACTAGTTGCTCCATGTTCCGGATAGTCAGTCGCAAGTACGCCCATTCGGCCGTTCTAGACTTCATTATTGTTGCGTCGGAATTCATTGCTGAGGCCTTTTTATAGCCTTATGACACTGGCTTTTTCGTAGGCTGAAAATGCTGCCTTGGCTAGGCTGAAAATGACGAAATCTGTTATACTGTGTGACAGAGATAGCATGTGAGAGTAAGAACGATTATCTGATTATTATAACAGATAGTTGTGAATCTAGAAGAAACCCGTGGGGAAATAATTAAAATATTTAAATTTATTATGATTTAAATTAAATTAATTTAAATTTATTGCACAGTAGAACACCGATTATCCGAATTAATTGGGGGTTAGGGCAATTCGGATAATCAAAAATTCGGATAGTTGGATATAGATTGGAAATATGGACCGATAGAATTTCTAAAGTTTGTTTTTTGTTTCGCAATTAGTGAGCTTACTTCCTGGAGAAACTTTTCAAATTGCTGTAGCATCCTCCTCAAAACCTTCTGGTACAACCTGCTGCCCACTTCCTCTATTTCCTTTAATAATTTATGGAAAAAATCTTCCGATTCTCTGAAAAGAAGCCACAATGGGGAGTTCTTTCACGTTTTTTTGTTTTTCTTTGCAGTTGGTGTATAAAATACACTTTTTGCCTAAACATTAAATAGGCAATTAAAATCCTATATTTCTATCCATTATTATTATATTTATTTTTATATAATATTGTCACTTTAATTTATTGTTATTCACACTTCGCCACACTCTTTTAAATATATAATTTTTATCACTTCAATTATAAAATGAATGGTAAATGTTTAGAATTGGGGCTCCAGAGTAAAACAATAGCTCCAATTTGAAGATATATTCAAAAATATTTCAACAACTTCAAATATCGACATCTCGAAAACTAAGTAAAATATCAAAAAAAATTATTATTTTCAAAATTCAGATTCCCCCAATTCGCTACCCGCGCCCTTCTGTTGTAATAAGAAAAATATGTTTCCCACTCCATGAAATTACTTTGGGCAATCAAAAAACCCACTAAAAACCTCAAAAGTTTACCCTTCAATTAATTACATATTATTTATTATTAATAAATAATTATTATCACTTAAATTATATTTGTTGTCACTTCAATTTATTTTTATTCTCCCTCACTGTTATAAAAAGTCTAGAGATGCAGCAAACTGTTATAAAAAGCATAGAAAAAAGAACATGAATTTCATTCTTTTCCTATGCTTTTTATAACAGTTTTCTAGACTTTTTATAACACTTAAAATTCAGCCAAGAAAAGTTTGAGTATATTCCTCTCACTCTTACATATGGGAAAATCTCCTTTGAATTTTTTCTTTCAGTTTTCAGCCTAGCCAAGGCAGTATTTTCAGCCTACGATGAAGCCAGTGTCATAAGGCTATTAGTAGACTCTTCCAACCGGATGGCTGGAGACTTCACCCTTTTTGCCGGGTTATTGTGGCCTGGAGAGAATCCAGACCAGAGCATCTAACCTTCTCCTTTTTAGGAAGATTGATTTCCCTCTTCTCCTCAGGGGCAACGCAGAGCAGGGAGTAGCTAGCTCCCAAAAATCTTCTACAACGTTTTCGGGCTGCGTCACTCGCCTTTCCCAAGCCTCTCCGATGGAGTATAAGGTACTTGCGCTTAAGGTACTTGGGCCTCTAAGGAAATCTGCTTATGAAAGAATGATCCCAGCGTACTCCACCGCAGTTAGCAGGCTCCGACTGCCCTCATTGAAGAGGGATCCAGAAAATTCCAATTTACTGTGGCCACATTCGACACCCTGCAGCATGGGTTTATAAATGGCCAAATGGCCTTGTAGGTCGTCCAGTTGGTGCTTTGGAAGCTCTAGAAGTGTTTGGAGCGTTGAGAGGCTCCTCAAAAGTTTTTTTTAAAGGTACCTATATTGATCCTTCAGCACGCTTGTTTACACCTTGGGAATGCGAGTTTTATCGAGTTTGCTTTCTCTAGATCCGCCGTATTCATTCTGGTCTTGGAGTAGTGCTCCCTGCTTGTGCTGTCTTCGAATCATGTTGATCAGTACCTACACTTGGCTGGCTACAAACAATATAAGAATGCTCAGCCGCCTGCTTACCCCGCGACCCTCAAAAAGTGCCATCAAAATTTTATTTTTCGCTCGAAATTTTGCGCCCCTTGCCACCTGGCGCTTAGAGCGATCACTTCTCTCGCTCTACCCTAGGGCCGACCTATCTTTAAGACTTTTTAAAGGAAAAAGTCAATTTTATGGCTGTTTTTGGTGACGTCATTGTACTTACGCCACCTAAAAATTATAAATTAAAATTCATATGAGAAAGGATACTTACCCCGTTTATGACTAGTTCGAAAAATTGACTCGAGATTTGAGTTTACTTTGGGTTGACATAGAGTTGAATTGATATTGTTCGGGTAAAACATAAGAAAATAAAGACTTTATAATAAAACAATTTATTTGACCGACCAATTCGACTGTTAAATAAGTACTACATATTTAATTTAATTTTAACTTACATCTAGGTACAAATATACAAATATACCAATATTTTTACACATAATTTGCTGGATTAGCACAATTGATTTGCGCGTGCATGGTGTCCATTTGCACCCGCAAGTTTCCATCAATTTATAAATTCCGCC
Source organism: Thereva unica (assembly GCA_949987705.1). Lineage (NCBI taxonomy): Eukaryota > Metazoa > Arthropoda > Insecta > Diptera > Therevidae > Thereva > Thereva unica. The sequence goes on along the minus strand of OX465284.1, from coordinate 26,995,601 downwards.
TGGCGGATATCCGCCGCATGCAGGTATCAAATTATAATTATGCATCAATATTTGCAGTAAAAAATATAAATTTAATATTATTGTTCTTGAACATGCTCCCCGCGAGAGGTTGTTTGCAGAAAGGGTTAACGTCTTGGGGTAGGTTGTGGATGCATTGTTCTGGAAATTGTAGGAAGTTGGAATTCAGGAGTGCCTACTCGATGGATTCTCTGCTGCCGTTTCTTATAGAGGTAAATAAGCCCTATGGTCAAGCATGTTCCTATAAAAATATAAGAAATGGAATAGTGATGAATGTCATGCGCATTTATTTGATGCAGTTGACCTTGTGCTTCCCTTTGTTTCTGATATTTGATTGCTTGCTCCAATTCTGACATGTCACTGAATATAAGTGGAATGTTCGCTGAGGATGTTTTCAAGCTTGGACCGCTGTCACTCATGGGCATGTTAATTGGTGCTGTTGGCGTGTAGGAAGATCTTATGCTACCTCCGAATATATGGTATGAGGTGATCACCATGGAATCTTGTTTGAGTGTGCAGCCCGGCTGCAATTCTAATATTCCCGAGCCATTGAGTGTGTATGGATGTACTACACTGCCGCAGATCACATCGAAATTGTAATCATCCTTGAGGCAGTAGATCCACCGATTTGGGGACTGCATCGAGATCCACAGATTTACTGGGTCCATCGTGTCAATTTTGCAGTATTCGGATAAAGTCTGTTGCCGTGTTAGAATACTCATTTCACATCGGCCAACTACAGATTTGTGGTTGTATAAGGGAAAGGACTGTTGGCAAAGTCTTCGGTTATTCTCTGTTGGAACACAGGATTCAACCTGTGCTTTACTCAATGGGACATAGTAATCCCTGTGCAAGCTAGTCACTAGATACTCTGCTACTGAGTGTACGTATATGTATTTACCGTCGTCTAGGATTGGAGTAGGAATCAATTTAAATAGCTGGAGACGTTCAATGTTAGGAAGAGGTAGAGATATGTCAAATAATATATAGCGCTCCATGACCTTAGATCTTATTTTCATTAAATTGTAGGTCTGTAAGATACCCTTCTGGTCTGTGCTGCCAGGAATCGTTACTGTTTCTGGTATGTTTTCTCGAATAAGTGCTAATTGGGATCTGAGTTGTTCGGGGGTAAGTAAGAGCGGGCTGACTTTCTCGTGCTGAGTATCTGTTATAAGTTGAAACAGAGCTTCTTGAGTATTTTGGTAGGCTAGCAACATCAAGGTTGTATGAAACATCGCCGTAGTAAACGCTTCATACCTGTCACGTTTGGCCACTTCTTGATTTGTGTTATTGATAGTACGCTGAATCGCTGCCAACTGATGCTTTAATGCCAGAAATTGGTCCGAGATTGCCTTATTATTTTTCTTGATAATGTTGCTTGTTGAGTCCGCAATAGACGTTTGATTACGAATAAGTTGAAGGAGATGGTTCTCGTTATCCTTTACTAGGTTGATTTGCTCTTCGTATTTTCGGGCAAATTCGTCATCAAGAATCCCAAATAATCCATGGGCAACATTTCCGACAATATTGAGTGGTGATCGTCGATTCCTTAATTTATTGTTTAAATCCTTGCCTGTAATAAGTTCGTTTTTATGTTCTATCTCTTGTAAGGAGTGTTGCAATTGCTCAAGTAGTACTGGACAGAAGTTTACCTCAGTCAAGTGTGAGCTACAGAGACCTTCTATTTGTTGGATGCTACCTTTTATCCCCGCGTATTCTTTCCAATAGCTCTCCAAGTCATAGTAAACGATTATTTTCCATGCATTATTTACTAAGTTAACGTATCCTAAATCTTCAAAATATACCCCTGCTCGTGCTGTCAAGGGATGTGTTACTAAGGATTTATTTAAGGCGTATGATGGACTTATTACTAGTAATAATACTAGTAGAGACTGTAACAAAAGTGGGGCTGAGTATCGACCTCGTGACCTCTTCGTTTCCGGTACTTGCTGATCATTTCTGTTGATCATTTGCGACTCTTCTGCCGGTAATTCTGTCGATGCTGCTGAGTCATCCTCGTCCTGCGAAACTGGTAGACGCGCCAATTTAGTGATTGGTCTTTTAAATTTGCCTTTACCGGTAGCTACTGTTGCGACTCGGACTTGGCTGTCTGGTCCAGGATGAGTTTCTACCACCCTTGCTAGCGGCCAATGTGTTGGAGGAGTTTGTTCATCGGTTAGTAGGACGATGTCTCCTATCTTGATATTCTCCTGGTTTGTCATCCATTTGGGACGTTGCTGCAACCTCGATAAATATTCATGCCTCCACTTGTTCCAGAAGGTTTGATGCATTTTTTCAATCACCTGCCATCGTTTCAAACGATTCATAGGTGCCTCAGACAAGTTCTGCATTGGGACAGACAGCAATGGCATCCCAACTAGAAAATGTCCTGGTGTTAGAACATCTAGATCTTCCGAATCTGCTGAAAGAGGACATAAGGGCCTTGAATTCAAACAAGCCTCGATTTGTGTAAGGAGGGTATACATTTCTTCAAAATTGAGGATTGAGTTCCCAATCACTCGTTTTAAATGGTATTTGATTGAGCGTACTCCAGCCTCCCACAATCCCCCAAAGTGTGGTGCGGCTGGCGGTATAAAATGCCATTCAGTTTCTTGCTTCAAAAGTTCCCTTTGAATTACTTCGAAGAACTCAATTTTTTCTTCCTTGCTATGGAACTTCAATATTTTGTTTGCCAGCACAAAGTTTGTACCGTTGTCGCTGTAAATGTGAGAGGCTCTGCCTCTTCTGGCGGCAAACCGTTTGTAGCCTGCGACGAATGCCTCGGCGGTGAG
>OX465284.1:26902728-26992591 GCA_949987705.1 Thereva unica | reverse complement strand
GATAGTTCTTAAGGTTCGACTTACTGTACAGTTTGGCTTTTATACCTCCTTGTCTATTATTGGACTGCGTTGATGGATCTCTATGTGATTTAATATTTTCCAGTGCTTGAAATCTTACCTCTAAGAAGGACAAAAATTCTGATAATTTTGGTAAATCTCTGGAAGATTTTAAGGAGAGTTCGTATAACTTTTGGGTATCTTTGTCTAATTTCTTAGACAAAATATGTATTAGAATTGCATCCCAACTTTCCACTTCTAGGCCTAAATTTTTTAATGCGAATAAGCACTCATTAGTTGTATCATGCAAATTCTTAATTGAATTTGCTGAGTCATTCGCATCTGCCTGCGTTAGTAATGTATTTAATTGAGCTCGCACTAATAAACGTTTATTCTCGTACCTGTTAATTAGTAGCCCCCACGCTGTAATGTAATTGTCATTTGTTATTGGTAGGTGGCCTACCAACTGCGCTGCTTCATCAATTAAATTTGCCTTTAGATACTGCATTTTTTGAACCGTACTTAGATTTTCGTTTGTATGGACTAGCTGTTCAAAAAGATCATGGAACTGTCTCCATGTGTTATAGTCTCCATTGAATCTTGGGATTGTTATTGGAGGAAGTTTAATCTTGGCCCCATTTGGCTTGTCCCTATTAGCTGTTTGATTTTCCATATTCTGGTTCTCCTGTCGTGTCCTGGCAGACAACTCTTGTAACTGTATTATTATTGTTTGGTATATGTCCTCTGTTTGTTCATATTTTTGCTGCTCGAAATATTCATGATTTATTTCATGTGGGCCGGCCAACTTGATTAACTCGTCGTGAATCCGTTCAATCTGATTCCAGTAATTTTGTAATGTCTGGATTTTTTGTTGATAATAAACTGTTGATTTTGTATTGTCCACCTCGTTCTCTATCACTTCTACTATTCTTAATAGAGCTGCCATTTTACTTATTTGTACCTTTAGCGTGTTTTCGAGTTCTCTGTTGAAAGTATCTCCTTCCTTGTCTTTAAAGTTAAATGTCACCGTTTTAACTCGAGGCTGCTGTGAATCTTCCTGATTCTGATTGGTTCGACTGCCACCTGGTTGGGCTTGATTATCCTGTGCCTCTATTTGTTCCTTATCTGAATTGTCGATTTCTTTGCATAGCATATCATGATAATCCTTGGATATCAAATCTCTAGCTGATATGTATGCTGCGTGTACCTGTTCTGCAAATTTGTTCACAAAGTACTTGTTGTTTGGATCTTTATTCCTGTATGTTTGGAGATCAACGTCTTTTAAATGAAACTCTGTCCATAATTCTTCTAATTTGCGCAATTTTTTTTCAAAATACTCTTTATTTTTCTTTTTCGCGGAATCCTTTCCATAATTAATTTCCACCCTTTGAATTGACTCACCTAGCTCTTGTTGTTGCGCTAAATCTTGGGCAATATTACTCATTTTGTTTTTTTTTTGAGAACCGTAGGCTTGATTAGTGATTAAAGTAAGTCTCTGGGAGAGCGGATGTTTGTTTAAATACTTGCGTGCGAATTTAACTTGTACCGAATTTTGTAACCCTTTAACTCGATAAACGGTTTTAAACTTGATAAATGAAAACTATTTGGAACTTGCGCGGTGTAAATGAACACTTTACAGAGACATTTTTGATTACGTTGGGGTTTTTTATTTTGAATAGTAATGGAATAATGATAATAATCGACACTTTATTGGGTTTTAATCATAAATGTTAAAAAGAGTAAAAATTAAAAAATATATAATATGATAACAACGTTTGCAATATGTGTATTGAAAATTTGTTATGAAAAAACAATATATTTGTAGATTTTTATTTTATTTTAATGATTATTTTTTGTAGAGATTGATTTTTTATATATCTTTCGAAAATTATGTAATTTTTAATTTTTATATTTTGAGTACTTATCTTATATTCGGTATCTTGTTTTGTGGAACTGATGTCCTTTTGATGTCCTGTGTAGACTTCTGTTGCTGGAGTCTGTAGACTTTTCCTGCTGTCCTGTGTGGACCTCTGTTGCTGGATTCTGTAGCCTTTACTGTTGTCCTGTGTGGATCTCTGTTGCTTGATTCTGTAGCCTTTACTGTTGTCCTGTGTGGACCTCTGTTGCTGGATTCTGTAGCCTTTACTGTTGTCCTGTGTGGACCTCTGTAACTGTTGTAACTTGTTGATTTGGTGGCACCTTAATAAAATGATTGCCCACTGATCAGCTGCTGGTTTGTATTACAGTAATTGAGATAATTATTAAACATTTATTATTCGCACTTTATTTTGCTTTTAAATTTTTAATTAGTTCACATTAATGGTAACTCTGTAGACCAAATGTAAACAAACACACTTATAAATCTGTTAACTTTTTGAAGTGCACAAATTTCTAACTTTGTCGCTTAATTTTACACTTTAACGACCACAATTTGACCAAACAGAAATTATCTCAGGTTTTTTTTTTTTTTTTTAAGCAACTGTAATGCACTTTCTTGCTGGTTTCAACTTCACTTATAAAAACAAAAAAGAAAAAAAGCTCGAAGGACCACTTTATGTTCGGGTAAAACATAAGAAAATAAAGACTTTATAATAAAACAATTTATTTGACCGACCAATTCGACTGTTAAATAAGTACTACATATTTAATTTAATTTTAACTTACATCTAGGTACAAATATACAAATATACCAATATTTTTACACATAATTTGCTGGATTAGCACAATTGATTTGCGCGTGCATGGTGTCCATTTGCACCCGCAAGTTTCCATCAATTTATAAATTCCGCCTGGCGGATATCCGCCGCATGCAGGTATCAAATTATAATTATGCATCAATATTTGCAGTAAAAAATATAAATTTAATATTATTGTTCTTGAACAGATATCACAACATAACCTGCGTATATGAGGTGAAATATCAACTCGATCCAGATAGGAGAGCTGAGTTGGGTTGAGTGGACCCAGTTCCAACTGGACATCCGTTTATGACTGGGTTGAACTCGGGTTGAACCTAGTCATAAACGGGGTAGCTTGCGCAAATATGCTTGTGTCGTGTCGATGGGCCATTAGCCGCGTCATCACATGGCAACGGTGGTATTCATCGTTAGCACCATTGATGTCTCAGCAAAAATTTTAGAGATCATACTTTCAACCATACATTGACTTGACGATCAGGAAAAATGTTCGAATAGGGTGATTCGACACGGGTGTACACACGGCACGACAAGTGTCGGCTGCAAAAGTGATTTATGGAGCAGAGGGAGAGGACGATGGGATGGACACAATTTCCATCGCCCTCTCTCATCATTTTCTTCATAAACGTACTTTTGCAACCGGTTGTACGCCCGTGTGGAATCAACCATAACCGCCCCTTCTAGGTACGCCACTGGTCGAGGGGTGGTAGACTTAGCGCACACATCAACAAACTACATATACACCTACTTAAGCCCAGCTCCCTGAGCGGGTCGAAGACGCATAGGTGCACATTACCTCAATCAATATTCAATTTTATGGTGGAATTCAACTAAATTTGAATAAAGTCCATTTTCCACTGGAACAAGTTTCCAAGCAGCCTCAAGTTATGCAACCGTATTACATGCAGACCAATGAGCACATTATTGTCTTAAGGAAGGAAAAATGCTCCTTTAGCTGAATGCGGTAATTTTTTTTTTCTTCCTTGTTCCTTGTTCTCTTTGATAAGCTGCTGAATATGCTGTGAATTCCTTTTGAGACTTCCTTGTTATATATGTATGTATACACGAGTATATGCACATGTATATATAGGGTAGATAAAAAGAAGGAATTTAATTCTCATCTGATAACAGATCCGAGAGACGATGATGATGGTGGGTCCATTAAGGGATGAGATAATTTTTATGGATTTTTAAATTGCTTTCAAGTGTGTCAGGTGAAAAGAGAAATATTTTATGGGTAATAAGTGGATAAGGAGTGCATTGTTAAGTGACAAAACGATACTATTTTTAAGGTAATTTAATTTTAAGAAAGGACAATCTCGACTTTTGGTGTCGTAATGGATTTCAAACGTTTAGGAAAGATAAGAGGGACAGCTAGTATCCATCTTCTTGCCCTGAAGTATGACGGGGGCTTGCCAAGATTTTTTAATACCAAATAACAACACCCTTAACAATTGGCTGTTTTGAGACTATGCAACAAGAACAATGTATTTTTATAGGAGTATTAAAAACAGGATAGAAGTTAGAAACCGTCTGCAGGCATGTTGATTACATTTTTGGAAAAAATAGCTTGGTTATCCTGGAAAAAGTACTTTGAAGAGATGAGACAAGGTGAATGCTAATGCAATTCTAGCGATATAGTCCTCTTGGGACTTTGGCATCCTTCTTCTTCTCTCTTTTTTCTTCGAACAAAGTATGTGTGCTAAAGGGGTTGTGGTCATCCCTGTGATCTATCTCCTTCTCCTCCGCGCAGTAATGACTTGATCTTTTGTACTACAACCACTTTAGATAAGATTTGTAGACCAGACTACATAAAAAAGTTCAACATTTTGCTCATTGGCTTATTTACTCAGACCTTTTTTTAATGTGAAAGTCTAAACTCAAATGTCATCCTACTACCAGTCCGTTATGTCAGGCACGTCATGGTGCAATACCTAGTATGTAGTTAGCTCGGTTCGAAGGAAGGAATAGAGGACAGGGTAGATTAACAAGAGTCTGGAGGGTGCTAAAATATTTTGTAGGATTTCACATCAAGAGAAGAGATTTACATGAAGCCACTATAACAAAAATCAAGACACAATTGTTTTTAACATGGCTTCGATTTCGTAAAGTCGATATCCCCAATAGTAACCTGCTGAACCAGTCACGCAATCGCCGCTGGAGTGGCCTCATCGGAGTATTATGCTTCCTGAAACAAGTGAATCTGGTTAACCGGCAGACAAAGACGGTGACGCCGGCAGTACCAAACTATCAGATGAACAAGGTTCAGTACCGTCCGCTATGTGAAGACCCGAACTTAGGGAAAGTTTGGTATCCTATTGCTAACCGGCCAAACCAGCGGGATGCTTTCTAATGGTGTTTCGTGCGGTTGCTCTGTAACCTTCTTTTTTAATGGAGGGTTGCCGGGAGTTCTCGAGTTGTCCAAGGTCGTGCGAGAAAAAACACCTTCTTACAAAACAACATTTCTTTATACATTCAAAATATCCTTATACACTCACAATTTCGGTCTCTTAAATCTAAGTAAATACGGGATACATGTTTCTTATAGTTATATCTAAGTAACTAACTACGGGTTATCTCTAGATACATGCTTCTTACTAATTTATTGCTATATTACTCTGTTCTACATGTGCGTAGCTGGGGTCAGTGGTATCACTGGTGCGGTCTAGCAGGATATGTATGTAATGCGGTATTCGGTATGTGGTCGGTCTTGTATCTGGTCATACAGCGACACTGGTATATGAAATACTGCCGTAGATCGTACACCACGACATTGGTCCAGGAAACACTCCTCAGGTATTCGGTAGTCGGTCGGTATGCGGTCGATAGGTGTTATGTATGTATTACGTCTGCGGTCTAACCGTGCCGGATCGTACAGCACGACACGGTATAGGACCGGAGAAGGTGACCTCTCTAAACGAGCCTGGTTAAAGACTGAACTTTAGCCTGGCGAAGCGGTTTAATTTATAGCTAGAAAGCTCGTCGGCGTAGGAAGCTTTAAAGCTTCGAAGCCTGCTGGGTAAATATTTATTTTCTTAAAGCTTTGGTAAGAGAGGCATTCTAGAGTTAAAACATGGTACTTCAGCATGGTACAATAATACCAGCGAGCAATAATAACAAGAGTGATTAGGTAGAGCTCAAGGACAAGTAAAAGAGTTAAACATATGAAAGAAAAAATAAGCAATAACATTAAGGAAAAATTCAAAAAAAAAAAATTAACAAGCACGCGATGCAGATATGTTCAATGCAAAAAGCACAAGAGTATGAACGAAACAGAAATTTTCCTTGATTCCCCTTCCTATTGCAATGTTTACATTCAAATGGAGGCAACGTGGGAACAGAGCACGTGTCGGTATAGAATTTGTTTATGCATGCGGTTAAATTTCGTGTTGGTACAGCACTCGCGTTACTGGATTTGTAACGAACCACGTTTTCGTTACTAAGAATTTCACTCCACGAACCTAAGGAAAACTATTCACTCAGCAGGCGGGGAAATTCTTTTAGTTTCACGGCTATAAAATAAACGGCTTCACCAGTCTAAAATTCAGTCTTTACTCAGGCTCGTTCCGGAGAGGTCACCCTCTCTGGTCCTAGACCGTGTCGTGGTGTACGATCCGGCACGGTCATACTTTTGCCCTTAGGAATGTTGCCGAGGCCTTGTCGTGGTGTACGATCCGACAATGTGCCGAAGTAGCGATTCCTAGACCGTGTCGAGGTGTACGATCCGGCACGGTCAGCCACACACCCACACCCACACACACACACCCACACCCACACACACACACTACGCACAATACACACTACCCGAGGAATGTTTCCGAGGCCTTGTCGAGGTGTACGATCCGACAATGTGCCGAGGTAGCGATTCCTAGACCCTGTCGAGGTGTAGGATCCGGCACGGTCAGACATACACACAACACACACACACATTAGGTACATGTAGTTTATAGTAGTGAGTAGATGCCTGCTTAGAAATATACTAGTACCACCCGTAGTTAGCTATGTAGACATACTGTCCCACACTATGTAAACATTTGGCCGATACACCGACCGACTATATACCGAATTCCACTTTACACATATAGACCCCAGTAGGGTACACCAGTAGTTCCACCGAACCCAGCTTTCGCACATGTAGCTTATAGTAGTGAATAGATAACTACCCAGCAATATACTAGTGAAAACTTATACCTAGATGTGACCCGTAGTTAGCGAGTAGAAAATTACTCAGCAATATACTAGTAAAATCTTACACCTAGATATAACCCGTAGTTAGCTTTGTAGTTACCCACGCTATGTAAACATGTAACCAGATATTGTAAGCTGTTACTTAGATTTAAGATACCGAAATTGTTAGTATATAAGAATATTTGAATAAATAAAGAAATTTTATTTTTGTAAGAAGGTGTTTGTTCTCGCACGACCCTGGACAACTCAAGAGCCCCCGGCAACCCTCCCTTAAAAAAGGAGGTTAGAGAACACTTTCACCCGAAACACCATTACAGATTACACTTGTATTGTCCATTATTGTTCACTCGTACTTCCCCTTCATTTTTTATCTTTCTTTCACACTCTTTGCGTGTAGTGTGAAAGTAATGCTACCTTCTTTTATCATAGATATTACATCTGTGATATTTTGACTTTTTCACTCGCATTGAAATTTTTATCAGCTGATCTCAAGGACAATGAAACATTTTTAGAAATTTGTTCTAGCTCATCATCACTCTTATTATTATTGCTCGCTGATAATACAAGGTAGGCTCATAAGAAAAAGCTCTGTTTCCATCTTGAAAAGCTTAAACGCAATTTGTTAGAGAAAAGATCTGAGTGACGTCAGGGGAAAGCTTTTTTCCCTTATGAACTGAGATCTGAGTGACGACACGAAGCCAGAGCTTTTTATTATGAGCCTACCTTGTATTATTGTACCATGATACTTCAGTATTTCTCTTACTTTCGTGGAGAGGATTCTTAGTAACGAAGTGGTTCGTTACAGCCTTACAAGGGCTACTCGGGGAATGGATGTTGTATGAGTTGGGGAATACTGACTATAGAAGGCCTGAGTGTTCGACATAAGTTGCGTGAAAGAACAAAACCATGATTCTTTTTATCGCCAGGCACAGAAGCCCACAAACGACGCGCTGCTGATTTGCCATAGTTGCTCTAATTGCTGCCATTTGTCTTACATGGTCTGGTTGATGAATTTTTCTTTTCTTTTCGTTGTGATTAATTTTCAGTATTCCTTGTTAGAAAAATTAAATGATTCAACAAGCAACAGCACAAATTGTCATGAATAACAAAAGACAACTTAAAGTGAACCAATAAAATAAAATTTTAAGTTAAATTTTTTCATATATAAAAAAAAATAAAAAAATAAAAATACTATAACCAAAAATGGTCACCAAGAGTTTTTACTGCGCCAAATGTACATCTTCAGCATCGAATTTTTGCTTTCGCAATAAATTTAACTCGCACATTGTTTTCTCGTAAACCCCTAACTAAATATCTGTGGAATATAGAACGTCTATTACTATTAGCCCGAGGAAATTAGCATTTTAAGGAGACAGGAAATTGGTCCACAGCTTCCTTGGGACCTTTACAGCCCCTCCTCTTTCATTTGATACCCATTAGAGTAGAAAAAAGGGTACTCCACTATTTTATGGTGCCCGCCATATTGGATGTACCATAAAATTGAATATACTAAATTGTATTGTCTTCAGAACTAAAGGTGTGTGCCAAATTTGTGCCCCGCCGTATATTGGGAAGTGGGCGAAAAAGAATAATCGCCCAACGAGAACGAAGTGAATATAAAGCTTTTTTTTATGTGATAGACTAAAGGCTTAGGGGAAGCCCCTTTGTACTGTTCTACAATCTATTTTTTCGTATAGAATGTCGAACAGCAGCTCTAGCCGGAAGATAGAGAATAGAAAGAGATAGAAGTAGGAAGGAGCTGCCACAACCTAGCCGCGATATTTTAATCCAACCATTTCGCGACTCTGGCATCGGGGCATTTTTGAGAAACAACTCGCTGAAGTGTGATGCCTCCTGAAACGAGTTGAATCTCATCAGCCAACCGATGACTGCGCTTGGTGGAGCGGGACAGGACTAGCGAAGGCTATGACAGGAGGAATCAGGAATGTAAAGAGGGGAGAAGAAAGAAGGAAAGTTATGTGGGTGGGAAAGTGGAAAAGGCAAAGGACCGTGGGGCTGCCCGGGATTCGAACCCGGGACCTCTGGGATAGCAGTCAGGCGCCTTACCCTTAGACTACCGAGGCCCCCTAAGATATCGTTTGTTATCTACATATCGACACATCTGTCTGTTTTCTAACCCTTTGATAAGACGTAGTAACCCCTCCACTTGGATTTTGATTTGGTGATCTAGATTACATACTAGAAAAGGTGGAAAGGTTACATATCACCAGCATATTTTCGCTTTCACCCTCCCATTCCCAGCTTCTGCACCAAGGATTTTATCCGCCATTATATATCTTATACATTACTAATCTATTGTCCTTTTGCTAACATGATTTAAAGCTCCTTGGAGCTTTTTCACCGCTTTTGTTTGAGATACTTTTGTTGACATAATACGGCATCTTCATCGAATGTACCGATAAACGTGATATCTGTTGTTGGTGCATCCACAGCATAGCGTAGGTATAGGAAGGGTCTCAATACACTTCCTTGGGGAACTCCCTCTAGTATCGGACAAAATTCAGAAAGAGCTTGCTTGCACTTGGGATCAGAGAGGTGATTAAAGCCAGTGACAGTAATTTTGTAGTAGGAGTTTGCTCATTTTGAATATCAATCCTTCTTGCCAAACCTTGTCAAAGGCTTGAGCTACATCTAAAAATACGGCAGGGATTTTTTCTAACACTTGTAGTGATTCGATGAATTTGGGTTATTGTGGAGTAGTTATTCCTGAATCCCAAATAAAAATCAGAACTGTTTACTAACGGCTTTAGACGTTGTAGTAAAAAATTTTCAAACAGTTACGAAATGATGGGAAGCATACATCATTCACTTTCATTTGATACCCACACCGAGTGGGTTTAGTTTAATCACTTTGACTGCACTGCACTTCGTCTGCGTTCTTCAATGTTTGTACTTGTGAACCATATACTAAGGTAGGCCTTATTAGTATTCTATACCAATTTTGGGTGGACCGAAGTAGCATTTATTAGCAAGTGGAAAGGGGAGTTTACATCCCTGACTCAAAGTGAAAGATCATAGTGGCCCTGAACAAAATACAACGGATTTTAAATTAACGGATTTTTAAACTGTCATAACCAAGGTAAATATGCAAAGACTTCTAACATAATCGTAAAAGTGACACTTCGTAGGCATTAGAATATTCAAATTTAACGAAATTAAAAGCCTTTTTTGTCTACGCATTCGTTAAGTAGTGTAGAGCTCTACTTTGAGGCTGTCGTTTGCTGGTGAACAGAGACAGAACCATACTATCTTCTATGCGATAAAGGAGCTCAGATTTGCGCTTCCACTTTGAGTCTGGGATGTAAACTGGCTTTTATTCTTCTTCTGATTTCGGCCGATGTATCATTCTATTTCTGTTTCTTGTTAAGGGGCGCCTTGGCGGGCACTGCGAACTACATATTTGGTTTCGTCTAGTGTGCCATTAACCATTAAGGTTAAGGCTTCTAAAATAGCCTAAAACTGATTTCAGGTTGCTGTCCCAAATCTCCCTAGGAGTAGGGAAGTCGCGATGGAAGAGGCTCAAATGCTCTGCAGTTTCGGGAGCTGCCCCGTGGTTTAGATGGTAGTTAAGCGAACAGTGGCCCGTCAGGAGCTCGATTATTATTTTAAGCTCCCACCTCCTGAGATTTAAAAGTTTGCACGCTTAAGCTTTATCGAGCACCCTGGGTCCTTGTTTATCTATGAAGAAACAGCTGGTAGACCAAATTTTTGATAGCCGTTCTTACGTGGCAGCTTGCGAAGCAACATAAAGGTTGTGGATCAATAGGTGACGAGTTTGCCCCTACTCTAGCCAGGCTGTCAGCAATTTCATTACCAATGTAACCTTCGTGCTCGGAAGCGACATCAGTGTGACACAGTTGTTCCTGGTGAGGGATTTCAGAGATAGGAGACAATCCAGGATACTCTTTGATGATACCTTGTGAGGGCACTACCTCCACTGTTACCAGATCTCTCGATAGGAACTGCGAAAGAGCGAGGCAGTACTCATTTCCTGAAGGGATCCCCCCCCCCCTATTGAGAGCCTTTCTGGGCTGGGGAGGTTTCCTCTTGAGGATTGGAGTGGTTCTTACAGGGCCCAGCCCTGCCTGTAGTGGCAATAGAGGAAGCATTTATTTCCAGAGAGGAGGTATTTATTTCCCAGGCGATTTCGCCAGCAGCACCAGCCTCTGTAGAGGCTATATGGTTGTTTGTGTCAAATGGTGGGGCATTAGTCGTTGCTGCAATACTGAGATGGTGGAGGGATTTATTACCTCGTAAAAGCCCCGCCCCCAACCACCAGCCCAAAGAGCGCCGATGTATCATTGTCTTTTTTGTTGTTCTAATCGGCTTTAGATATGAAAACTGCTGTTCTATATTGCAGCTACCTATCTTTGTGTTTTGGCTCTGGCTTTACTTGTGTACTTCAAATTTTCTTTTCTCAACCCGAATTTTGTTTTGCAGCTTGCACAAGTGCTGCACATGTTCCGTCGTGCATTCGAATATTCTCTCAATGACCTTTAACGCTTCCGATTGTCGTACGTGACCTACTTATCATCACCAGTTATGAAGCGTTTCAAAAACGGGCCGATCGCAGATGTTAATTCGATCTCCGATGATTTTCGAGGTTATCTCACGTGGATCCCTGCATCGAGCTTATTTTTGTATTGAGCTTTGTGTAAATGGTTTTGGGGTAAAGACCTATGCTTCATACAAATTAGGACGTTGTTAACTTGTTCATCTTTTCCAGCAATTGAGTGACCGCAGAGGGACTCAACATTTCAACCACCACAAATTTCGAGTGTATACTCAATGTACTATCGAACTGTCTCATTTCACCTTTTGCATTTGGCGACATCTATAGGAAAAAGTCACAAACTTGTTCCCATACCAATATTCGACTTTTGATTAAGGCTGTAAACAATACTGGAGCAGTTACATGCGTTTTGGCTTTAAGTATGATTTGCCTAATGGAATGTACCAGTTGCGATTGGTACAAAATGGAAGGAATGCCCTGCGAACGATATCTCTTAATAAAATTTCTTCATTCCTCTTACAAGTTTAAACTTTAGCATAACAAAGCGTCATTTGCAATAATATCAAGAAGCCAAACGTAACACATAAATTTTATGTATACCAAAATAATTGGCACATTGAGCAATTAACCCCAGAAAGGCTGCACCTAAGCTCGTTGATCAGTTGTTTACTCTAGCTGCAGCCAGTTCATAAGCCCAATCCCATCTAATTCGTCTTAATAACGAAATGAACCTGAAGCAGAAATCTTGTGCATTCCCTGCTGCACCAAAACACAGAATCACTCTCTGCGTGAAAATTTGAATTCCAGATGTTTTCAGTTATAATTTTAAGGATAATTGGACGAGATTAAAATTGTTCAATCCCTACACACATTCCCAACTAATTGGATTTTCTTAGTTCTCTCAGATTCCCCAGCGCTCCACCGGTGGGCGGTTGATGGTGCTATCCGGTGTGTTTGGCACTCGTGTCTAGGGGCTAAATACTTAATTTTAATTACGGTATTATTCAATTTGCCTGCAGCTCGGCTCCATACGGAAGGACTTTCACAAGTACAGCTTTATCGAAATATGAAAGGAGCTCGCTCCCTCTCTCTCTCTCGCTTTCTCCGTCTCATTCCCCATGCATAACGTGCTTCCTGTTCAAATAATTCCGGACATCAGAGCGCTGGGAAAAGGGAAATGTTTTATCAACCAGAACCAAACACTACGACGTGAAACCAGATGGAATATCAGGCTGCAAATTAAACTTTCAGATACATAATATACACACGAGCAGCACTCGGCTATAATCCTATTAAAAGTGAAAACCAGCATTGTTTTGAGCCAGAATTGCCAGCATGGAATTGCTTATTCCATTAAGGTCCTTTATCCTTGCTCCTTGTTTATTTACTGTGTGCGAATGCGAACCCGTTGGAGTATAGTACACAATACTGGGGCAATATGAAGAAGAGTTCAACTGGTTAAAGGAGTAAATTCTTATCGTGCTTGGCCTGCTTTTGGGGGGCTTGCATGGGGGAAAGAGTCGCCTCGAGGAAGTTTTCTAATAAAATGTGAAAATTACTTGGGACACGTAGCTTCTGGAAATTGTTTTCATGAAAATAGAGGAGAAGACACTTTGTCAGAAAAGTTTTCATATCCCTTAGAAAATGCTTGTTTGTCACTAAATAAAAATTAAATGCGTATGTGTGATGGTAGTGACGCTCGTACGGCGTCCATAAAAATAAGGCGTATCATATTCAGAGAACGAAAGAAGCTGTTTAAAGCTACGTTCAGCTTTTATATTTTGGACACCATTTGTAAATCGTCTTTTTTAGTGTATTTCGAGACGAACTGAGCATCAGAAAGGGTTCGTACACTCAGTTAAATCTACGATGGACGTGAAGCTATAAACGGATTTATTTATGCTTATATCAAAAACTTCCTTGCCTTGATGAAGATACGAAACTTCATGGTGAAACAATGCGCTGTCCAACATTCATCACCTAGAAGCCTTTAAGGGCTGCCAAATAGACTGGGAGCTGGAAGAGTTGCAGAGGCTTGTCATTCATCTATAACAGAGCAACTATAGGTCGATTCGCACTTAAACGTTACGTCAACGTTACGTCAATTTTGCCGTTCAGTTTCACTCCTCAGGACCACCTACAAATCCTTCACAATCTTTGTGAAACAGAAACTACAATCTATAGCGGAAGGCATTATAAGAGAATATCAAGTTTTAGGACAAACAGGTCAACATCGGTCCAATTGCTGACCTTAAAGCAATTTCTGGAAACCTGGGAAATGAATGTAGATATACACCAGATATTTGTCGATTTTCAAGAGGCATATGCCCAAAAAACTGAGAGAGACTATACGAGATCTTATAGTAATTAGGAGTCCCCTCAAAGGTGGTACTACTGATCAAATGCGCAACAATTAGCTCACTGGCGAAGGACAGGATCCAAAATGTTATAACAGAAAAGTTTGAAGTGCAACAAGGCCTTACAAGGGAAGTCTCTTTGGTGTCAAACGCGCAGAGCTGGGTTACATTTTTTTTCTGGTTCTTCTTATCAAAACAAAGCTAAAAATGTATATCACAACCCCTATCTTTTTGATATTTTGTTTATACCGAAATTATTTATGTCAGATTTGGTAAGTCCAGATCTCTGTAACTCGACAGGTTTTGAAGAAGTTATGGAAAAATTAGAACAGTTTGAATTTTTACTTTAAAATGACAATTTATTCTAAAAGTAAACAATTAAAAAATCGGTATAAAAAAAATATCAACAAGGTAGGGGTTGTGATATGCATTTTTAGCTTTGTTTTGATAAGAAGAACCAGAAAAAAAATGTAACCCAGCTCTGCGCGTTTGACACCAAAGGGAATTCCCTTGTTAGTGGATAGTGGGGATAGCCCCCTCACTAGAATGATTTCAGGAATCACCGCTGAAAATATTAGCCACGTAATCCAACAGAAGATTTATTGAACGTCTGATGACCTATACAAGTTGCGAATTAGGGGGATATGAATATTTTAAATCTTAAAAACGGCGATATCTCTTGAACGGCAATTCGTACGGGAAAATGTATGGTATCAATTTTTGTAGATAATCGCATGATCTACAAACTTTGTAAATAATATTTTATGGTAGGACTTTCCGTTTAAGAGATATTAGCCAAAAACAGAATTTTCTGTTTTTAGGGGGTTGTTTTTAAGGGAAGCGTACAACCAATTTTCCGAAACTTTTTTTTAACATATTCTACTCACTAAAACTATTTTTTTTTTTTAAAAGTTTGGCGAGTTAACATTTAGTTAGAGGTCTGCATTCGAATTTTGCTCTGACGACTGTACTATAAAAGTAAACAATTAAAAAATCGGTATAAAAAAAATATCAAAAAGATAGGGGTTGTGATATACATTTTTAGCTTTGTTTTGATAAGAAGAACCAGAACCAGAAAAAAAATGTAACCCAGCTCTGCGCGTTTGACACCAAAGACAAGGAGATGGGCTGGGCCCAATGCTCATAACCTCGCCCAAGAATGGGTGATAAGGAAAACGTCAGTCAAGAGAAGTGCATCAATAGCAGTCGGTACAATTTCTTAGTTATGCGGATCTGACCATCGTGGCAAGGTCCTTTTTGGCAGCAAAAGAAGCTCATGTCGAATTAAAAGAGGCGGCAAAGGACATAGGGCTGAAGATAAACTAAGAAAAAACGAATGTGATGCAACAATCCAGAGCAGGAAGATTTAGAATGTGAAGAAACATAACCACCGACGAACGTAAACTGGAAATACTCGATAAAACAGTCTACCTTGGGTCTACAATCACAAAAAGAAACGAAGGGAGATCCTGGCCGGAGCTGAGAGCGGTTGCGCACAAGGTCCGCTGGAGGGCAACTGCTTCCGCCCTATGTCGACGAGGGATTAAAGGAGCGTAAAGAAGAAGAAAGAAGACAATTCTCAACTTTAATAAAAATGAACAGATTGAGACTAACCGGCCACGTAATAAGGATGCAGGATAATCGTATCCCAAAATGGCTTGTGGTATCAGAAATTTCGCGAAATAGGCTAGTAGGTGGACCCAAGAGGATATGGATAGACTCTGTGACGGCTGTCAACATCCGGAACAGGGGACATGCTGCAAGAGACCGTCAGACTTGGAGAAATGCTTTAAAGGAGGCCAAGGCTAGATTGGGGCTGTAGCGCCATAGGATGGATGGCAGGATCGCATTAGTTTTGGATGAGAAAGAAAAAAAAAATGTGACAAATCATACAGCTCCTCATATCGCCGAACCTTTTCAACTAAATTTTCATCTTCCATGATAAATTAGTTTAATAAAAAAAAGCTAAATGCTTGAAAAATTCGAAATGCTTCCGTTACTACGTTCACATTGAACAGAATAGATCAGTCACGTCAAGGCACGTCACGTCAAAATATAGTTTGAAACTAATCTTCACGTGCCGTTACGTTGATGGTCCGTGACGTTGCCTATATATGTGAACGTGTAGTGCACACTTATTGAAGAATATTTTGACGTGCCGTTGCCGTTCCATGACGTGACGTTGACGTTCCGTATAGTGCGAATCGACCTTATAAGAGCAAAATGGGATAGCTAAAAGCCAGGTAGCACCGAAGATGTTTGCGACTAGCTAAGGTTCCAAAAAAGTATTTGGGAACACTCTCTTGCTCTGCTAAATCTCTCAATATGATGGGTATTTGGAGAGCACCTAAGAAAGAACTATTTACAACAATATCAGTAGGTAATGGGGCACTTGGGCCTGAGAACCAGTGGGCGTGGCAGTGGGATCTTGTGGTGCCTTATAGCTTAGAGGAGTTGCTAGAGCTGTTTCGCCCAAAATAACCCCGACCATATTGTCACAGAGGCAATGCAGTAAACTGCGAATGCCATGTCAAAGTACATATGTGAAGCACACACCTGACTTGGTATATATCCCGACAAACCGGTTAACGTACTTTATCAAGAAAGGAAAATTGCTTGCACATTGCTGGCAAAGATCTGAAAGCTTAGGCCTCTTTCTGTCAATGTAGGCTATCCTGATAATTCTCTAAGATGGAGGATGCAAGATCGGTTAGGTTGGATTAGGTAAGAAATGGCTAAGCTATTGGTTTAACCCCATATACTTAGGCCAAAAGGATGGGCCAAATGTGATGCCATAGGGATCTCACTTTAAACCTGCTGTTAAAGTGTCGTTTCTTCGCTAAACCAACCCGAGGAAGTAATGAATCTTCTAAGTTGCGAGATCCGAATCTTCGAAATTTCCACAAGCGTTCTTAGAAAGGGTTCACCAAATGTGGTTAATATGCTTCTGCTTAGAGCTGGGCAGTGACAGAGGAGATGTACATAGTGCACCTTCCACCGGATTCTTACAGCTTCTGCAAAAATCGTTTTCCCCATGCATATGTTATACTAAATGTTAGCAGGAACGGAAATATTGAAAGAAATATAAAAAAAGTGCCTATTTTATTCACAATAAGTTAATTAAAAAGTCATGCGATCAACCGATTTGTGGACAAGCTTGGGAAGTTAAACTATTACTACGATTCCAATATTTCGCCTATGGGCCAAAAATGCCAAAAAAACAGCCTCGCCGACTAGCTTACTGAGGGTCTGCTTCGTTTTAATAACTTCCAGGTATCGGTTTTAATGGGATGGTTGAATGCTTTGGGCATAGTGAGGATCTCCTCAGGCTCCGATGCAGCCACTGGAAACCATGCTCTGGCCTCGGACGTGATGGTATATCACTAGCATTAACTGCTTTGAGCCGGGCGCCGGGGTAAACTTCCCCGACTCTAGCTACCGCAGCTTTTTATAGCTCTGCGGATCTTGGGCTGTTGCGAGCAGTTAACTTTATGCTGCGTTGGTGCCTGATCAGGGGAGGCCGATGGTTATCCCTCAGCACGTCCATAGCGACTTATGCGAGGGCAGCTTGCACCCACCGCTATTGGTGTTTGGGGATCTATCCATTTTCGTCCTTCTCAGCAAGGCGCCAATTATTCTTCACTATTTATGAGAAGGGTATCGCTTTGTTTCCGTGCGTCGTCGATATCTTTCAAACTGGACTGTCTGTGGTTGGTTTCTCCACAGATCGTTGGCGATTAGAGGCTGGTGCACCTCTAAACCGCTCTAGCGTAAAGCTTGCGATGTTTGCTTCGCTCAAGCAATGTCATCCTGGAATTTGGTGTAGTCTTTGGTCTTCCCTGATCGGGTTGGTGGCCAAACGGTGAAGGAGTCTAATGGCCAGAGGGACTTATTGATGACCTGTTTTTGCAGGGTCAGGCCTTCTTAGGTAGTTGGTCCTTCGGAAGACCATTCGCTCTCCTGATCCTCTGCTTAATTATTCCCACAGGTAGCGGAGAAACTAGGTCCCCCCGGGCAGAGATCCGAGTTATTGAATTATTTTTTAATCGGGGCCCCCAACCAAGATGATCATCGGCGCGGTTCTTATTATACCCTGATCCGAATTAGAGGGTTTGAGATTGGGTATAAGCAGCAAGGAATGAGAAACAGGGAGAGGAACGCAAGGGACACGACTGTCTGCTACGTTCGAGAACGCATTGCCCAGGGTGAACCAGTGTAATGGTCTCGTCATTCATTGGAGTGGAGTTCTTGGTCATTATACCCCTAGGTTGCAGGATGCACTTTTGGACTCTGGCAGTATATTAAGAGAGGGTCCTGGCACTTTAATCATGCTGCCGGTTTTTTTCTGTGCTGTTTTGCAATTTCTTCTAAAATATGTTGCAATGCAACCGGTTAAGGCACTGGGACTGCCATCCAGAGACCCGTGGGTCGGATCCACTCATATCCTGGTCCTTTACTTTTCTATTTTTCCAACCTAGATAACTTTCCTTCCTTCTTCTTCCCTTTTTATAAAAAAAATTTGCTCTGTCCTTTATTCTGCCAAAGTTAAATATGTGCGAGCCCAGCCGCGCGAAGATGTCAGTTCTTCAAGCTCCTTGTATGCCACTGTGGGAGCTACAGGTATGGGTATGGGTCGTCTCTAATTTGACATGGAGCGTCAGCTTAGAATGAAATCTTTCGGATTCACTTTCGACCCACAGCTAACATCCTCCATTCATCCAGAATTTCCAATCCAGAAATGTACGCTTTTATCGCGACAACTCAGCCGAAAAATTGTTTCCCATGGGAAAAAGAGGAGTCAAGATTAACCTAAACTTGAGAACGACTCTCCAGCTGCGGATGGCCTCACATAGAGACATTCAAGTCCAAACAAATACTCCCCACTCATTACGAGCAAATAAAGCAATTCCAGTTAAAATTTCATTTAGACCACCTTAATTAAGTCAATTGGGGCTCTTCCATGCCCCGCACATCTGAGCTCATCAACGTGCTTCAATGTAGTGATCTGGCTTTAGGGACTATGCCGCAAATTATATTTCCACCTCTAAACTTCCCGAGCGCTCCTTTTATTATAAATGGAAAAGAAACAAAATAAAAAAATGTAATGCCTTTTCAGCTTTTGAGAAAAAAGATCCCTAATTATATTTCAACGAGACGAGCGGCAGGAAAAAAGGGAAATCCTCTTTCAGAGAGGCAGTAAGCTCAACCTCAATCCATCTGCGATTGTGTATGGATCTGTGTGTATTGGTTGGTGTGGGTATTTTTGCGGTAAGGATTCGACTACGGCTCGCAAAAGGATCCTTTATTTTTATTGGAACTTTTGTATATATAGACAGCTGTAGACGTTCTTAGTTTCATTTTATCTGCCTTTTAGTGAATTTTTGAAGAGCCCATTTCCGCTTTCTTTTGTTATTATCACCAATGGCGACTGCCTACATTGATAATTTCGTGTGCCTCGTCTTCGTAGTCTTCGCCAATTTTGATTTCATTCACTTCAAAGGACCTGAAAGCCACAGAATTGTCCATGAAATATTAAGGATCCACATGCTGTACGAGAGTGTTGAACAATAATTTCTTTCTTTCAATCGCTTTTAATGTCGGCCAATTGCAGTCGAGCTCGAAGCCGCAAATTAATGCGAAAATAATAAAAAAAAATTGATGAAAAATTAATATACCAACAAACCAAAAAATTGTGCTGTAAAAGTGTTCTTTGGGGATGCGTTGTGCTCTGTTTGTTGTCCATTTTAAGTACATCATGTCATTGGCCTATTTCCAGTTTTTTTTAATAAAAATTATTTAAATTATTTCAACGGAACACCGAAGTGCTATAAAAATACGTTATAGATGGTTATGTGCTTTTGAAAAGCAGTCAGTGCTGATTATTGCAGAAGTTACTTTACTAACTTACTTTTTAAACCCTACAATTGGGGTCGATTCTAGCTTCTTTCGAGTACTCCTTCCACTGGTCCAATTCCGAGTACGGCATCACTAAGCTCTGGCGTCCAGGTCTTCACTATTCTTCAACAGGGCGTTCCATTTGCCAGAGTAAGTTACTCTTGGTACCCTCCTGTATTTCTGCCTCCTAAACATTTTAATTCGATGCTCCGGGCTGATTACTTATGCAGTAAACATATTATACATCAATTTATCATCATAACATTGTGTTGTACATTTCCCTGCCCATCGAGCCATGCTTAGTAATATAGCGTTGGTCTGGTGCCATCTACTGCGCAATTGAGCTTTTCGTTTGTGTCATGGGCTAAAGCTTCGGTTGGTGTCTTGGGAGCGCTTGCGATTTGGTGAACTTATAATGTTTCGCATACAAATTGCATTTCTAAGCTAAGCCAAGTAAATTGCTGAAATTGTTGTTTTTTAAATTTGTTTTTTGGTTTTTAAATTTTTTAAATTCCAGCTAGCCAGGTAGATTGGTCCGCTCTACCCCAGCATGAAAGCCCACCCAATACACACTACAGCGAAGTTCCACTAGTTTCACACATGTGGCGCAAACAAACTTACTTGACTTATTCCCCTTTAATCCCTCTTGCGACAAAGACCTCAGAAGGTGGTGGCACCCGATTTGTCACTTCTATCAAAACCCAAGATAAGTCACTTCAGACGAACTCCTTGCAGCTCTGATAGTAAGTGCTAATTCCACCTGCACGAGGGTGCCCCCTAGGTAGGGCTGTCATCACCTAAATTGATGAGGCCGGGCAAAACTACAAAACCTCGGTCATTTCGGTGAAATTGAGTTTTTTTCCCGGGCACACATTAAACAAAAATTCAATCCAATCGTCGTATCGAATCCGTAATTAACTATATATTCGGGTACCCAAGAAGGGCTAGCAATCCTTTCTGCCATTAAGTTCTGGCTGTGAAAACTACGGCACAGCTTCGGACAGGTCGCCGTCGCGGTCTCCGTCCTCCACCTTTTCCACTTTCCACCTACATAACTTTCCTTCTTTCTTTTTCCCTCTTTCCTCATTCGCTTCGATCTAATCGTCGCACCAGCTTTGAGGCCACTTAACTCAACTCAACTCCAATCAACTCAACTCATAATGCATCTATAGTTGCGCCATATTTACATAACACTTAATACGTAGTAAAAATCCCATAGTAAATATTACTTAGTATAGTTGTTTTCAAACGTCGTGACATCCCGCGCATGTTCCCCAGCTAAGCTCTTAAAAATGTTTAAAAGCTCAGACAAAAGCTTCATTCAACTCCTCCTATCAAATCACTTGCTGCCATGTAATCAGCAGTGATGCCAGATGTAGGGAAAAGTACCTACATGTAGGGGAATTCTGTTACAAAAGTTGAGCGTAGGTAGAAAGGGACAGATTTTTAATATTCTTAAAAATGTAGGTACTTTCTGATAACATTTTCTACAGAAGATTTTTTTGCTTTATATTCAATATATAGTTTATGTTCGTTACATCTACACATTGCGTACAGTTAGTGACGTAATGTAACATAAAGATTTCAGCTAAGGGTTTTTTTGTATAACACTCCTGACATCTGTAGTATAAAAATAAAAGAGTCACATAACTGCAACATTTACTATGATTACATGCATTCTTGAAGCCGGCTTCAAGTAGACTTGAAAGTCATGTAACCTCAGATCGACTTCGAATCAAGAGCATTAAACTGTCAGTTCAGGTTCAAGTCAAGTCCTCAGTCCGGCATGTAATCGTAGTAATTGTGTAAAGAAATGTCAAACACCAGGCTTATAGCAGCAAAATTAAATCAATTTAATCTAAAGTTACGCCAAAACATCGAATTTATATATCATGGCAACAAATATAATTAACAACGATAACGATTGTAAGAGTTCAGAGTCTGGAGAAATTTCGGGCACGAGTAAATACAAATATAGAAAACAAAAATTTAGTGATAACTGGCTACAACTACCGATATTCAAAGGTTGGTTAGCACCGTGGGGAAAAATAGGTATTTTTGTGCATCCCTGTAGGTATTTTATGAAATTTTATCTGGCATCACTGGTAATCAGTCGCGACTGCGTATTGCCAAAGGGAGGTGTATTTTTCTGGGACTTCAATGATTATTTAAAAAATTTACAAATTGTGACTGGAAAACACCCGATTTTATATATTTTTTTATTTTAAGATTTTTGTATTTTATACATATGCTACAGAAATAATTTGTAGCAATTTCTTCTAAAAAATACGAAATTTGTATTTTTATCACTTTGATTACTTGATTGTTGACATTTTCCGCCAGTCGCATACGCGCTTCTGCTCGGGGAGGTTGTGTTGCTTGCGGCTGCGGAGAACTCTTAATTTATGAATGAAAATGCTCATATCTTTAAAAGAAATTTTTCCAGCAATTCTTTTAATTTATTTTAAATTTAAGGATGAGAAACATTTAGCATAATTATAGTAAAATTATGCTTATTACGATGGATAAACTGACTTGGTTGAGCAGGAGTTTTACATGTACATATTTAAAAGCTCTGCTCAACACATATAAAGATTAATTAACTTTATTCATTCGGCATGCGCGCATCCCTTCCCAAATTATTTTGTTGAGTTTTTTCTGCGTTTGTTGCCGTTTTAACTAAAAAGCGGGGAAATGATAGAACAATATTTATAAAATTTGGCCATGAGGTGCGCAGAACTGTTTAAATTTTTTGTGTCACGGAGTTTGAAAAAATCTATACATAGTACATAACACATAGTACATAGTACACCCTACTTAGTACACAATGCATAATACATAGTACATAGTCATAATTCATAGTACATAGCATATAGTACGCAATTCATAGTATATATGTATGTATGTAGTACACAGTATAAGTATAGTACACTGTACACTCAGTACACTAATTCACCAGTTGTCACTCGTAAAAGTGTGAGTGCTTTGTTAAAGTTAACGGTGATGATTTTTAAAAGTAAAAGGTGAAGGTTTTTCCAGGTTTTCCCATAAAAAAAAACTCCATAAAACGCCCGGGAAAAAGCTTGGCTTCTAAAAATATCACGGCTTGGTTGTGGCAGTTTCTTCTTTCACTTCTCCCTCTCTTTAATATCTCCCGACTAGAGCTGCTGTCCGACATTGCACTCTGTACGAAAAAAAATAGATTGTCGACAGTATAAAGGGCGAGTATCTAGTCTTTCACATAATAAAAAAAGAGAATGTAATGTTTTTAAAATGTTAGTACTCACAGTGACCATAAGAAAAATCGAGGTCTGCCAGGTGGAAGGGGTGCTCAAGTTTGGTATGTGCGGTTTTCGGAAAATTGCTGTGACCTATCGAGTAGGAGCTT
Source organism: Thereva unica (assembly GCA_949987705.1). Taxonomy (NCBI): domain Eukaryota; kingdom Metazoa; phylum Arthropoda; class Insecta; order Diptera; family Therevidae; genus Thereva; species Thereva unica. The sequence continues at coordinate 26,969,536 of OX465284.1, read as the reverse complement.
GTAATTAGTACTTACAGAGTAAAATAATTATCCTGGCCTGCCTGGTCAAATCGGGAGATAATCCTTGGCAGACTACTCTCTTTGTTGTTGTTTTGGGATCGTAACTGACATACTGAGTCATAGACAACTAAAAATTTGGTTTCCTTGAACAACTGATTTTCCGTTTCGGACCGGTGCACACTGGGCGAAATATGCAAAAAAGCTGGCCAAAAAGGCTATAAAAAATTTGTTTGCAAAACGGTTTAAATAAGGTAAACTAATAAATTGATAGATGGCGCTGCTTGGTAAGTACTTTTCGCGCTGAAGATGGCGCGCAAACCGCCATGACACTTCCAAGAAATTCGAAAACTTCTCTGAGCTGAATTTAGTTTAGATTTATGTTGATATATTATTTGCTCATATTTTTATTTGTTTATAATAAATATTGGTTTTTGACATGGAACCTGTTTCAGGAGGTAAGGAATTTTCATTTTGTAGCTTGTTGCGTGATTCCGTTCGGGGTTTCATTCATATTGTCGACATTGTATAGGAATGTATATTTCGTACATTTATAATGTAATAATTTAACGTAAATATATATGATTCTCTTGAATTCCGCTGTCTTTGTTATTTTTTTGTAAAATTTAATTTGTTAGCTTTCAGATCAATGCAAGTCCAAGTGCTAAAATGTGCTAATTTCGATAAACTGAGTCCATGAATAAAAGTACAGGTTTTTTTTCAGGGAACGCTACAGTTGCAGCACAGTCGATAAATCGACGTCTAAATTATAAAACTAGCTCATTTGATTGTAATAATTCATAATTAATCAAAAAAAAGTCATTGCACCTCACCTCGGGCTCTAATTACATCAATTTGTAGGTGCATCATAAAATGCACTAAAAAATGCACTAAAATAACCCTCTCTTTTGCCTCCCACGGCCCCAAAACAAGTCGTAGGGGGCACTATGACCCCTTAAAATGTTCGTAACAGTCCCTACTATTATCAAAAAATACCAGAAAAATCCCCCCTTGCCTCTAAGTGGGCCAGGGAGCTCCCCAAAAGGCTAAAAACAAAAAAAATACTAATCCAAAGATATCCAGGAATTCTTATCCCAAAGAAATGCTAAATCTCTTAAAAGAACCGAATATTGAATAAATTGAATTACTCCAATTAATTTGAATAAACATTTTTTTTTTTGTTTTGATTGAACTGAGTTGTTTTATTTAAAATTTTTAACTATTATAAAACAATTACGCTATGATTTTCAAGAGAAATAGTTTTGGCCATCTTTTTTGTATATTTCGCCAGTGTGCGGTGTATGTTTAATAATTGAATTGTCACTGGAACTTTCAAATAACACCAGAGCATTTTGCTAGTATGCGGATTACGAGTAAATTTTTAAGTAAGATTTGTTTTAATTTATTACTTATCATTCAATTGATCGGGTCAACCCTGACACAAAGAGAACCCGGGAACTTTTTAAAACCTTTCCGGAAGGCCCCCAGATGTCGTCGTCAAATTAGGACAAATCCGGTAAACCCGGACTGATGGCAGCCCTACCCCTAGGGTACTTGTTTGGAAGAAGCTAACGGGAAACGGTCGAATTCTCTGCACCATAAAACATAGGTTGGAGGGGGGTTAGCAGCCTCCTCCCATAACGATACGAACCGGCAAAAATGTGTGGCGCAAAGGTGCACCAAAGTAGACTCACCAAACCGCAAAGGGTTCACAGGACACAAACCGAAGCATCAGCCCAAGACACAAACGAAAAGCTTGATTGCGCCATATTATGAAATAGGTGACCCGAAAGCTCGGTGTGTGTATGATACTACGATTACATGCCGGGCTGAGGACTTGACTTGAACTTGAACTGACAGTTTAATCCTCTTGATTTGAAGTTGATCTGAGGTTACATGACTTTCAAGTCTACTTGCAGCCGACTTCAAGTATGCATGTAATCATAGTATGTGTCGCTCGAATTTGTGCTCTGACCTTCATTACCTAAACAAATCAGAAAGAAAATATCTTGTTCTGTTGTGGTGTATAGCTGTGTGATGTTAAGGGAATACATTAGAAGTAATGAATAATTGGGGAGGATAGAGCGAGTAGTGTTGAACATACGTAAGAACAAGACTTGCTAAATGTGCACGATCAAGACCATTTTTACTAAAGGCCAGGGGGACCGCACCACATGTTCTGCCTAGGGGCCTCCAGTTCCCTAATCTGGCTCTGTCCGGAGAAGTATTATAGGGCAAAGAGTTCCGCAAAAGATTTAGCCAGCCACCCCGATAGCGACAAGCAGGGTTTCGTTGTTAGACGAGATCCTACTCGAACATTCTAGTGTAAACGACAAGCCACTAGGCAGACTGCTGAACCTGTTCAAGCGGTATGGTCTACAAATATGAGGTATACTCTCTAAAAGTGAATTAGTGGAAATTTCACTATTTACTTTAGTAGTTCATGAATCCACTAAAAATCCACGAGGAATCAACGAAAACGGTGTTTGGAGGAGAAGATACAATCACGAACCGTATCAGATGTATAAAGATCTAAATATCATAAAAACTATAAAAGTTAACAGAATCCGATGGGCAGGACATTTTGAACGTGATGACAGCATAACAAAAATTATTATGAAAAAGTGACCAAACGGACACAGAGGCACGGGATGTCCAAAAAAGAGATATGCAGATAGCGTTAGCCTAGCGTAAAAGAAGATCTACGAACCCTAGGTATAAGAAATTGCAGACTTCAAGCCAAGGGCCGACAGTTCTGCATAAGGGTGTTGCAGGAAGCCAAGGACAATAACAGGCTTCGGAGCTATTTATGATGATGATGGTGGATTTTATTTAGTCAAAATAAAGGGTTATTTGTTCTGTTAACAAGTAAGATTATTTAAACATTTAATATTTACCATATATGGACTATGTAAACAACATTTTTTTCATTAAACTAAGATAATTTCATATTCAAACGTGTTATTTTCAATAACAATATTTGAACCTGGATATTTACCTTTGGACCCAGTACCTCACCAGAAAAAGGTTTAGCCAAAGTTAAGGTGTGTTTATTTAAAAAAATGGAAGGTACATATAGACTAGTCCAGTAAACATGTTAGTATCGAGCTCATTGTGAAAACCAAACAGCTCACGAGTCATGAAAAAAGTACGTGCCCATTGAGTGTGGTGAATACTTAGAGCAGTGATTCTCAACCTATGTGCCGCGGCACTTTTGTGTGCCGCCAAATTCCTGAAGTGTGCGCCAAATTCAGGAAACAAAAGTCCACAACCGATCACATATTCGCATTAAGACAGGTAATTGAAAAGACGAAAGAGTTTAATATTAAGAGTTTAATACTTTTTCATTGAGTTTAACACAGAATATGATCTTGCGCTACGTTCAAAAATCTACGAAGCAATGGTGGAACTGAACTTTCCAGACCAATTAATTCAAATCACTAAAACTTCATCGAATGATAAACGGAGTGAGAATACGGAGCAATTTTTCGGTGCGAACAGAGGCCTCAGGTAAGGAGACTGTCTATCCTGCTTACTACTTAACATACTATTAGCAAAAACGGTCCGGCAGGAACGTATTGAAACTAGAGGAACAATTCTAAACAAGTCTATTCAGCTAATGGCAATGACTGCAGCGAAGGAAGCAGATGTAGCGTTAGACAAAGCAGCATCAAAGAGCAGCAAAGACCACAACATTACGGCGAAAATTAAAAGAAGAATACTGCTAGCGAACAGGGGCGGCGGAGCATAATCATTGTAGGTGGGGAGCACGCGAATAGTTAACCGTTAAAATATTATTCGGTCAATTGAATTACGAGCTGACTTTAAATTCTTTGGTTATGGGGTTATGTCCGACTAGCATTTTGGGTATCTTATCCCTTGCCTCATTCGCGCCTCGTCTTACGGAAACGCCTCATTTGGCCCCCGGAAAAAAATCATTGCTCCTCGATTCCGAGTGGAAAAGGGTTCCGAAAAGTTTGAGAAGTTCGGCGTGCATATATGAATAATAACTGTGTCTGTGTCGTAAACTTTATATTTTTAAACGCAAGTATCGTTTTACCAATACGGTGTCCAAACTGAGTACTAATTACGTCCAATGCTGCTTAGAATTTGTAATCGAACCAGAACCGGTCTATTGAGTATGTTAAATGATACCCTTCCCAACATAATTGCCTGAAACATAAAGCAATACATCAACAAAAACTAAAGCTTTGTATGAGTTAAATTAAAGCTTAATGGCCCGGCTTCACCGACCTCAGTTCAATAATGTTCAGTTTAATCCACGTAAGTGGCTTCACCGGTTCCAGTCCAGTTTATGTTCAGTTCGTGCAAATTGTTGCTTTTCCGCCAGAAATCAGAAATTGCGAGAGCCCATTGGAATGGCATTCCACTATTCTAGTTAATTACCATCTTTTGAGTGAGCTTTTACATTCAACTTCAGTTCGGGACCCATTGTGCGAACTGAGGTTTGTTTTTCCTCAGTTGAATATGTTTAAACTATATGCGAACTGAACTGAGGTTAAAAGTTCAGTTCGCCAATTTGCTTGGTCAGTCGGTGAAGCCGGGGTATTTTTTTGAAGGTTTTCGAAACGTTTTCTGAATATGTAAGGCAGATTTCGCTCCACTTAATTTGAAATAAGGTTTGCCTACTAGGGCCATTATAAAAAACTGATAATGCATACCTCACTTCAGTATGGCTGTTTTTTTTTTTTGAGTGGTATTTTTGAGGAAACTTTTTCGGAATGTCCCTCATTTGCGCTACATGAAGTTCTCATTAAGGTGCCTCTCCTGGGGATAACGTAACGTATTTTTCGTAACAGAAATAAGAGGCGTATTCTGCCCATATTTTCACGCTAGCAAAGTTTACACATGATTTTTGAATGGAAAATGACTCCCGAAAAGTGAAGGCTTGAGCGTAATTGATGGCTAAGGGATGGAGACAAGGGCGTCATAATTAATCGAGAATTTGACTGATTTTCTAATACAAGACAACAATCGAAAGTGTGAAAACATTCATCGTTACTATTCCTATAAACATATTGGCGTGAAAATATGGATGGGTGAGATAAGCCTCTTATTTCTGTTACGAAAAATACGTTACGTTACGTTAAACCCAGGAGCGGCACCTTAATTTGACTTTTTCCAACTCAACATCGATCTACCTTTCAACCCTCTTCGAGGCTAGCATGAGAAAATGGGGCACCTAAATCTTTCACTAGCTGACGGTCTGTAAGTAAAATTCTTTTAAATTTATTGTATTGTTAGTGTGCCGCCAAAATTTTGAAATTGTTAAAAATGTGCCGCAACAAAAAAAAGGTTGAGAATCACTGACTTAGAGGAATAGATTTGACACTTTATAAAAATTTTTTCTTGATGTGATGATTGAAATATAAGCTTTTTTACATTGACTTAGAATAACTGATGTTAAATGCATATAAAGAAAAATTTAAACCAAACAGCATAAGCCAATCCACATGCGAGGTGCACATTATACCCGAATTTTGTGTCGTGAATCGAATAAAATTATATCCTCTAGGATGTTCTACTTACATTTAATTTTTTTATCGAAAAAATTCAAACAGTAATATATTTTTTTGATCTAAAACATACACAAATTCATTTTTATAATTGCACTTTATTATTATTATTATTATTATTTATTATACATTTATTGGGGCAGTACACAAGAACTACATCTTTTAAAGTACAGAACAAACGGCAAGAAAAAATATTTAAATCTTAAAAAAAAATGACTTAAACTAGCCTCAAATAAATAATGTAGAAGTGAAAATAAAAATATAGGGGATAGATAAGAGGGTTAGATAGGGGAAAAAATAGAAAGGAAATAAAAAGAACTAAAGAAAAGATGAGGAAGAGAGAAAACTAGATGCTTGCTTTCTGAAAGCTGCTGTTGTGCCTATCCTTTTTATTGTGTTAGGAAGGCAATTCCAAAGTCTAATTGTATACACAAAGAAGGAGCGACTACCAATTAGGGACAAATGAGCAGGTATAAGGAATTTGATTGATCTCAAGGACTGTAAAGGAGTTAGGAAGTCGGAGAGGTATACAGGACTTTTAGCATAAAATGCTTTATGTAGGAGGACCAGTGCCATGATGTCAAGAAGACGAAAAATGTCGTGACCTAATAAAGAATGTTGTATGCCTGACACATGATCCGAGCGTCTCAAGTGGAAAATATACCGTAGACAATCATTAAATGCTACCTTTAGACGTTGACGACAAGATGAGTCAAAAGAAATGTAAACAAGGGCACCATAAAGAAAATGTGGCACCACGAGAGTTTTAACTAGCTTGGCACGAATAGATTGTGGTAAGAGATTACCATAGAGCCAAAGTTTACGCAATGTGCCATAGATCTTGGAGAGTATAAGTGAGACATGATCGCAGCAGGATAGTCTGTCATTAATAATAATACCGAGATTATTGACACATTCAACAAAGGGAAGAGGAATATTATCAAGGACGATATTTGGAATATTGTCCAGGGATCTATTGGGACGTTTAAGGATGAGTGCTTTGGACTTATTAGGATTTAATTTGAGAAAATTGGAAGAACTCCACTCATTTATTTGGGACAGAATATCATTAAGATTTGAGATGCAAGATCTAATTTTACTAGGAGGACACGAGGTGTACAACTGAAGATCATCAGCATATAGATGAAATACGGAGGTAACATCGTTGACATACAGGGAGAAAAAGGAAGAAGATGAAGAGGGAGGAGAAAATGCAAACTTAGTTGAGAGGAATAGTAGGTCATGATCAAGAAAACTAGGCGGGGAGATTTGACTGTGTTTTAATACTGCATCCGCGGCAGTGGTAGCTAGAATATCGAGTAGGGAGGGATTCTGGCAGTTCAAAAACGTAGGCAGTTCATTCAAGATATGTAAATCCAGTGATACAAGGAATTGCTTAAGTGCAGTCGAGCGATTATTGGCTTTCAAAATGTTAACATTAAAATCGCCAGCAACAATTATGTTTTCGTAGTGCAGAGAAAGCCTTGCAATAAGGTTGGCAAGTTCAGTGCCAATCTCAGTGTTAAAACTATTGGGCGGACAGTATACACTGACTACAACACATTTGTCACCGGCAGATTTTACTTCTACCGCAAGAAATTCAAGTTGCGAGCCACACGATTTGCCCACCACTTTCGAGGAGAGCAATGATGCACAATATATGGCGACACCCCCACCAGTACGACCTATGCGATCATTACGATGCATCAAAAAACCAGGAAGGGAAACTAGAGCAGACGGGATTCCAGTTTTCAACCAAGTCTCACTTACCAACAGAACATGAATTTTCGTGAGTTCCAACATTAATCTGAATTCATCCATTTTATTTCTTAAGCTTCTTGCATTAAAAACACAAATGTTCAGGCCTGAGCAGGAAGAGGATAGGATATTGAGTAGTAGTCTCTCCCTGTGCACACAATTAGTGTAATTATTCATAATTCCTAGAGATTATCCAAATCAAAGGACAGAACAACACACAGAAGCATCCATCAAGCATGCACAGTAGAAGTGAGAAAAGGTGAAAGTGAAGGATAAATACATTACAAGAATATATATATAAAGAAACTAAAGCTAATAAAATTAATAAAAATATAGAACAAAGAAGAAAATAACATAATATAAAAACAAAGAAGAAAATAATTAACATTGAAGAGACGAAAATGAAAATTAAAATTAAAAATAAATTAAAAATCATGCTCAAAGTGCGATGCGATGCTCCAAGACATATGCTGGCAGTTATTTCAGGCTGGGAGAAGATGATGAATTAACGGCATCATTGAGATCTAGTGCAGAGGAAAAAACTTTGGGTGGTTTGTTTTTATCCACCTGCACATACACTAAACCACGACGGGTAAATACAGAGGATACCAAGCTCCTTTTTTGTAGCTTCCGAGCTGTCTGAAAAATGTCCATATTTTTTGACGTCAAGCTTTCATTGACATGCACGAGATTATCGGAAGTAAAGCCCAAGTTAATATTCTTTAGGGGCAGCGGTCCATGTAGACGGCTCTTCCGAAGAAATTCCTGCTGCTCATTGCCGGAAGGGAATTTGACAATAAGCATTGAACTTGGTTTCTTCATATTGCCAGATTCTGTGCCGCGCCGCGGCTGTGGGCGAAATACATTCACATATTGTGAAAGCTCATGGCCAATGGTGGAGGCAAGAGATTTTATAATTTCCTTCGGATTGTCATTATCAGCACACGGAATACCACGAATGACAACATCCTGAAGTCTGGATTGCCGTCGAAGATCCTCCAGCTCGTTGGAGAGAACGGCGAGATCATGTTGCACGGACTCAACGTCATTATTTATTTTACTTACTAGAGTGGTAAGTGAATTCCGTACATCTTCAATTTGCGTGGACAGGCGGCTCTGAAGCTGTATTAACCGATCCTCAAATGCAGAAAGTCGTTCCTCCAGCACTCGATTCAAGGTCAACATAATCCGCTTCTCCAGTAGTTTAATGCTGCATTCCGGGGCTGCTATCGACGTAGATCTTGGAGTAGTGTTCTCCGTGCGCCTGCTAGCTGAGTGTACCGGTGTAACATTTTTGGCGTTAGAAGAGTCTGACTCAGCGATTTTTCGTGTTGTTGGTGGTCTTTGTTTAGGCATAATTGGAATGAATTTGAATTTAATTTTTAATTATTACACTATTTGCTATTTTAGACTGCAAGACACCAACAGGCAATTATAGTGACGCGACGGAAGAATAATTAACTCTTAAAAATTAGGAAATATAGCGGAAAAAAATTAAATTTACTAGGAGCTGCGCAATGAACACGTTCACTCAGTATGCACCATGACACTCATTTGAATGATTGATTACAATATTGAACGAAATTTTCACCTTGAATGATGACATGACATTCCGATATTACTGATGATTATGTAGGAATTTTGTGTATGTAGGGCTGTTCGAATATTATTATACAGAACAGGAGAAAAGCAATCTGTTAAAATTCGTTTTTCTATCTGAAAATTTGCTGAGCCACCTGTGGCAAAAGTAGATATTTTCACGCATTTTATTATTGAACATAAATAACATTAAAATTATTTAAAATATACATACTACACCTCAGTATTGGCGAGCCGGCCTTCGCAGGCGAGAGCGAATGCTTTAAATTAGGGGTGGCCAGCCCAAATGGTGTCGCGGGCCACTTTGAAAATGCATTATAATCCCGCGGGCCGGGGTGGTATACTAGGTGATTCAAATTTAATTTAATATAATTTAAGGAGGGAATTCCAAAGTTGTGCTGCGAAAATAAAGAAAGAACGATGACCAATTAACTTGCAGAAACGTGGAACCGGTTTGCGCTCCTGTAGGATATCGTGAAACGGTCACAGAAGCCTATACTCACGATAGTCGCTTAAGGCTAGATTACATTGAGCGAGTTTAAAGCTACTATCTGGCGAGCTTAGAAGCTGGCTAGTCAGCTTGTAGCCGTGATTTTGTAGTCCATGAAACCAAATAATAGGATCCTCGCAGCTAGTTCACTAGCAACTATGATGACAACGGCTAGTTTACTAGCTAACAAGCCCACACGCCAGAGAGAAGCGAGTAAAGTAACCCGGCTTTCAACTTTCGGCAGATTTATTTACACTCTGCTAGTTAGCTAGTGAACATGATGACTCGGGGCTAATTTATTAGCAGCTAATGAATTCGCCGGCTAGTAACTTGTAAACTCGCTCTATGTAATCGAGCTTTTAGAGAGCAGCTCAAAACGGAGTTCGAGTAGGGTGAAATGTGGTCAAAGCGGTATACACTATCGTTAAACGCTACTACAAGTTTATGGGCGCATGAGGAATCGAGAGAGGGATAGATGGAAAGGCCATGCGTTAGAAGAGGTAGTAGTAAGACTTTAAGCAAATCCATACTCACAGCCCTTTTCTACAAGCCACAATGATAACGAAGTTTAGACAGTAGTCCGTACTAACAATAAAACTAATGTGATCACAGCAGGCCACGATGCTATTTAGTACCACCCCAAGATTTCTTGTTTCTAGGAGAATGAGAAAGATAAAAATGCACTGGGATTTCGAAGGATTTACCGGCAAAAAGTTCAATGTCGATCAGTAGGACACATGACGCTATTCAACAGAAGCTTCTTAACACATACACTCCGGAGCACTTGATTAGCCCCACTTGAAATTTTGACCGAATTCTACGTGTAGTGAGTGTATGTGTACCTATGTGCATGTGACCTATGTTACTTTCTGTTCCGACAGGATATTCGATAGCTAAGAATCAAATTCCAGCGGATTGAAAAACGGTAAATTCAAATTTTAAACTGGGGATAATCAAGTGCTCCTGTTGAAAGGGTGAAAAATTCAAAATTTGAATTTACCGTTTTTTTATCCGTTTTCTTATCAGTTAGAACCTCTTCACGGAGCGACAACTCCTCAGTTCAGACTTCGACGAAGTCAACTCCAGCGACGATGAAGCGGATGTGACTGTCGTCGAAGCAAAACACTCTGAAAATGGTGCAGGTGATACAGATAAACCTGCACCATTGTAAAGCAGCATCCGCTTCGCTTTTGCTTCACCTGGCATCAGGCGAAGTCGATGTTGCTCTAGTCCAAGAGCCATGGATCTCTGGTGACAGGATCTGTGGCTTAAGGACACCTAAATTTAATCTCTTTTATACCAAAGGTAAGGGAAAACCCAGAACAGGTATTCTGGTCAAAAATAACAATAACATAAGCACCTTTCTTCTCCCTCAATTTAGCAACGGAGGCCTTACTGTGGTCGACCTAGAGTTGAAACAGAAGAAAATGAGGATGGCCTCTTTCTATCTAGCCCACAATGATGAGGGCCTTTTACCCCCTATGGCCTTTCAAGACCTGGTAAGATTCACCCATCCTACCACGGTTCTTGTTATGGGGGTTGATGCAAATGCGCATCATACACAATGGGGCAGCTCGGACACCAATGATCGAGGTGAAGTTATTTTTAACTACCTACTGAACACCAACCTTGCTATTTGTAATAAAGGTAATGACCCCACCTTTGTTACCAAAAACAGAGAGGAAGCTCTGGACATCACCCTTGTCTCGGACTGTCACTCCGACCAAATAGTGGTCTGGAAGGTTTTGAAGGAACACTCCTTTTCAGATCATAGATTTATAGAGTTCCAACTGCAAGACTCGAGCCCAGCCACCCCTTCCAAAATAAAAAACCTCCAAAGGACAAATTGGGGTTACTATACTAGGCTTATCGCAAAAAACCTTGCCCCCAAGCCTCCCTTTGTTCCCAAAAACCGGGATCAACTCGACAGCATTGTAGACATTTTCACGAAACAATGCACTTACGCCATTAATAAAGCTTGTCCGAACAGGCCACATAAAGAGGCTTCCAAACCCCCATGGTGGTTTCGCGAACTTGAGACACTCCGAAAAGAGTGTAGAAAGGAATTTAATTCAGCGAGACGCAGTAACAGCGCAACCGCCTGGTCGAAGCTGAATAGATACAAAACGGCAATAAGGAAGGCCAAACGTACCTCCTGGGCTACCTTTTGCAGCAATATAGAGTCCACATCGGAGACCTCAAGGCTGCGTAAAATATTAACTAAAGCGCCAACAATGCTTAGTTATTTACGCAAGGAAGACGGCGATTGGACCGACTCAAGCAGAAAATCCCTGAAAATACTTATGGACACCCACTTCCCGAGTAGTACTACAGTTGATACAACTATCACGATAAACTCTTCAGCCTCACAACAGCTGATCAGATCTATCATAAGTAGAGCAAAAATAAAATGGGCTGTAAACACCTTCCAGCCGTATAAATCACCAGGCCCTGACGGCATAGTACCGGCTCAATTGCAACACACCCTTAGTTATATTATGCCCTGGTTGCAGGCCATGTTTACTGGGTGCCTCCAAAATAACTGCATTCCCTCTAGTTGGAAAGAGGTTAAAGTAGTTTTTACATCTAAGGCAGGAAAAGCCTCCCACACAACATCCAAAGACTTCAGGCCAATCAGCCTATCATCCTTTCTATTAAAGACTCTGGAAAGGCTAATCGAAATATATCTGAGGCAGACCATATTGACCTCGGAACTCTCTGGCGCACAACACGCCTATACAAAGGGCAAATCTACTGATACTGCTCTTCACTCACTGGTCTCAACCATTGAAAAATCCCTTGAGGTTAAGGAGTATACACTAGTAGCATTTCTTGACATAGAAGGAGCATTTAACAATGTTTTGCCAGATGCCATTACCTTGGCCTTGACAGAACATGGGATCGAGACATCGTTGGTGTCTCTTATCCATCAAATGCTTACTGGCAGGACGGTGAGCTCGATCTTGGGAGATAGCTCGATCCGAAAGGCCGTAAATAGAGGCACTCCGCAAGGAGGAGAACTCTCCCCACTGCTATGGGTCGTAACTATGAACCAGCTGTTGCGACGTATGCAGGCAGAGGGACATGATGTCCTGGCGTACGCGGATGATGTTGTTATCATCAAAAAAGGAAAATTCCCTCAAGTCCTCTGTGATCTCATGGAGACAGCGCTACAAACCCTCTCAAGCTGGACTGCTACCCGCGGACTCAGCGTTAACCCAGTAAAAACGGAGCTGGTCCTCTTCACAAGGAGGTATAAGATCTCGGCGAACCACCTTATTACTGAGCCTCGGGAGACAAGAACTCTCAGTTATAGTGGGAGTGTTGACCGGACACTGTCTGATAGGGACGCATGCGACCCGTTTAGGTCTTGAGACCCACGATTTCTGCAGAAGCTGTAAGAACCTGGACGAGGCGGAAAGTGTACTACATCTCCTCTGTCACTGCCCGGCCCTAAGCAGGATAAGGTTAACCACATTTGGTAAACCCTTTCTAAGCAACCTTGCGGAAATCTCGAAGTTTGGGATCCCGCAGCTTAGAAGATTCATTACTTCCTCGAGATGGTTTTAACGAACAAACGACATTTTAACATCAAGTTTAAAGTGGGATCACTATGGCATCACAATGGGCCTATCCTTTTGGCCTAAGTGTGTGGGCTTGAACCAAAAGCTCAGCTATATCTAACCTAACCTAACCTATCCGTTAGAAATTGAATTCTTAGCTATCAAAAATCATGTCGGAACAGAAAATAAAGGGGAAACAAATACCATACACATACAGTCACAACACGTAGATCCGGCCAAAATTTCAAGTGGGGCTAATCAAGTGCTCCGGAGTGTATATGTACATATTTCATCTCTTAGCGCAGGGAAATAGAGCTGCACATCGTCTGCAGACATATGAATCTTAGAATATCGTTGGTAACAATACTGAATAAAAGGGGCCCAAAAATTGAGCCTTGTGGATTCCAGCGTTGGGTAGGGCACTTGAGGAACTTTAGCCACCTAGATAAGAAAGTTTGCAAAATCTAAATAGCGGCAAGAACAAAATGTGCTTGTGAGGCCAATTCCCGCAGAAGCACGAGGTGATTGAAGGCTGTTATCTTTACGAACGCCAAATTTCCATATTTATATTTATAAGTTTGAGACGCTCACAATAACACAACTACTAACGATATTAACTTTTCATAAATTTTATTTTCGGAAAGAAACGATAGTTGAAAATTGAACCAAGTTTCACAACTTTTTGTCTCCGACCATCACAAATTACCAAGCTTCTAGAACAACGTAGTAAAGAACCCTACCAAGAGAAGCCGCAACAATATGTTCGCAATATGTCGCAAGCGGGATTAAAGAAGCAGAAGAAAAAGAACCCTGCACTCATAACACACTAGCTGGATGTTGACCAAAGTAGTGTGCTAGCTTGTAAATATGCTTGTTGTTACCTCAATGACACTCATTTTATTGCGGATGCGGCCTTTATTTTAAATTGTTACAGCGAAAAGCAATTGCTTGGAATTTTTATCCATTAACCCGGTCACTCGGTGCACCACGAAAGCTAATTCTCTATGGCAGGCTGTAAAGTTTAATCATTGCTCATAGCTGGCTCTTTTTTTCACATGTTGGAATTTTCTAGTACAAAACAATTTGTTAAATCTTGTTGAATCTCGTGGGCGCATAAGATTGGCCACCCCTGCATTATATGAAGGTTAAATCGCTTCAATATGGCCGTTAAGATAAACCGAAATCGACAAAGCCGCCTTCGATAATTCGTCATCTGAAGTAAAACATCGTCTATATTTTCAGGAAATCGTTTTGATATCTTTTTTTAGGATAATCCCTCATCCATTAGGAGATCAAGCATCGATAAATCACTCAGATTAATAAAAAAAATATTACGTTAATAGCATTATGATGAAACGAAGCATCGAATTTGTCGATTGATTTTAATCGATTAATATCGCCTATTACGTTCATGTCTTAAAAATATAGGGCTTGTTCCAATATTTATAAGTACTGGCAAATCGAATTTTACGAAGAAAAAATGTTTGTCCAGCGAAGTAACCAGCCATAATTCCCCTTCTGATATCATATCCTTATAAACTTTATCGTGACCATATCAAAGGCTATAAAAAAATTATCTTCAATAACATTATGTTAATTTTTATTGACTCCTATACGAGGGCCGAGTATGAAGAAAAAAATTAACCGACACAATCATAATTTTTCTTGATATACGGACGCATTAAAAAAATTGATATCCAAAGCACGTAACTTATTGATATCCTTAATATGGCATGACATGATAAATGTACTTTCACCCCGGATATAAATACGAAACTACAACAGTCATCGTCTGGCGCTTGCCATTCGATTTATTAATCATCCCCCAGAGTCGATTTAGTCGTAATAATAAATATATATGGTTCAATTTCTCATGGTGGGGGTAAACGGGGGTGTGGGGTTGCTTAAGTCCTTTCCACAACAAGTGGTAGAAGATCCTGGTCTAGTTGCGACTTGTGGCGGTGTGTCCTTTAGAGCAATCCATTCCAGTTTTCATTGTTAAATGCTTAAATACCAGGGGATTTGCGATTAGCCACATTTATATCAAACTATCCCCCAAGGCGTTGCTGTTGTTGTGAAATGGTCTTTATCCTCCGATGGGGTGTATCGTAAAGTGCCTTGGTTGACACAGCTGTTAATTTATTGGTTGGGGAAATTACTTTTTCGAGAGTTTGATGCCAGCAACCAAAGTCTCAAAGACAAAAAAGCAAAAAGTGTGAAAAAAAGTGTGGATCAAATAACAGAAGAAATAATTAACAGAAAACGTGCACAAAAAACACTTAAAAAAAACAACAATAGTGAAAATAAAAACACGAGCGCAGTAACGCGAAGGCATCAATCACCCTTCACTAGACACGACCGGACCGACGAACGGCGCAAGTAAGTACCCTTGCTTCCTTAGTCCATGGAAAACTTACTCCAACATTGCAAAAATGCAGGACAAGGTTTTATTTTTGGGATGTGTAGGGGGGGTCAGTGTGAGCTTAAGTTTGAGTTTTCGGGATTCTAACCCCCCCCCATTTGGCCGCCATCTTGGAAAACGTGTGCAAATGGTTTTTCCACTATATCTCCGAAACGGTACATCTTACCTAAAATTTGCAAGGACACTTTTTGTTTAGAATTAAATAATCTACAAATTATTACTTGGAAATTTTGTGGTAAAATGAATAATTAAGAAGTTATAAGCCTTAGAACACAAAAATTAGTCACAATATTTTCTTTTAAAGGCTATAACTTTTTTTCCTTCAACTTTAACAAAAAAAATAATAACAAGTTTTTTGTAGAGGGTTTCATTAGGAATAATTTTCATTCATTACTTTTTTAATTTCATTCACTACGAAGGGTTTTACAGCGCCCTGAAGGTATGAAAGTGACAGATTTTCGGAATATTTTACTACAATTTTACCTCCTAGAAATTAGCAATAACAGCTAGCAAGTAATAATAATGAATGAATGACTATACGTTATAAGAAATGCCGATGTTTGAGTAATGTAATAAAATTGTTTCGCATTTTCTTGCGGGTTTTTAATACGCATTTATTAGCTTCACTTGTAACTATGTAATAAAATCTTGTAAGTTAAATTTGACCCACTTCCCGGTTTCCGATTGAGCTGAAATTTTGCACACACGTTTAGTTTGGATGACAATGTAATCTGACTATTTTGTAAAAAAATCAAGATGACGGGTCCAGGATGGCGGCTGAATTTTGCAATTGTGTTCGCCGACCCCCACGCTTTTTTACATTTCGAAACGTAGGTTGTACCCATATACTGGCTGGAGCAATAAAAATTTTACATTAAAAATTATTTTTTACTTTTTAGTTCATTTTAAATTAAAAGCGTATTTTTTGGTTTTTTTAAACTATATATTTTATTATTGCTGTTATGCCATGTTTTATAAGGTACGATATGGTTTAAAATGAAATTCTTTGAATAATAACATGCGTTACTCCAATTTTTTAAAATAATTTGTTTTAGGACTACACAAAAAGTGCTTTATTCAATTATGTTACCTATCTAGCAAAATATGGACGTATTCAGTTTGTGATGCAAACGCTTGTCATAAAATGAATACGCCCATATGTTGCTAGATTAGTTAGAATAAATGAAATACTTTACAAATTATTTAAAAAAATTGGAGTAACGCATGTTATTATTCAAAGAATTTCATTTTAAACCATATCGTACCTTATAAAACATGGCATAACAGCAATAAAAACCCGCAAAAAAATGCGAAACAATTTTATTACATTACTCAAACATCGGCATTTCTTATAACGTATAGTCATTCATTCATTATTATTACTTGCTAGCTGTTATTGCTAATTTCTAGGAGGTAAAATTGTAATAAAATATTTCGAAAATCTGTCACTTTCATACCTTCAGGGCGCTGTAAAACCCTTCGTAGTGAATCAAATTAAAAAAGTAATGAATGAAAATTATTCCTAATGAAACCCTCTACAAAAAACTTGCTATTATTTTTTTTGTTAAAGTTGAAGGAAAAAAAGTTATAGCCTTTAAAAGAAAATATTGTGACTAATTTTTGTGTTCTAAGGCTTATAACTTCTTAATTATTCATTTTACCACAAAATTTCCAAGTAATAATTTGTAGATTATTTAATTCTAAACAAAAAGTGTCCTTGCAAATTTTAGGTAAGATGTACCGTTTCGGAGATATAGTGGAAAAACCATTTGCACACGTTTTCCAAGATGGCGGCCAAATGGGGGGGGTTAGAATCCCGAAAACTCAAACTTAAGCTCACACTGACCCCCCCTACACATCCCAAAAATAAAACCTTGTCCTGCATTTTTGCAATGTTGGAGTAAGTTTTCCATGGACTACCTACCCTCTCTCGCAACTCGGTCCTGCAGGTGCCGCGGCTAAAATCTGTCGGTCGATGAAATTTGCCCCGTCTCAGGTCTCAAAAGGCATAACACTTTGACGAGGACAAATTTTATAGACTCTGATGGTTGCGGCAAATGTAATGCCGGGAAATATCCCCGAGAACGTGGCGATTGAGCCTGCGCAACCGGAATCCCGTTACAGGTCAAATTTTTGTATTGACTTTTGTAACATTCGTGGACTTCATGCGAATTTCTCTTTTGTTGAGTGCCACTTATCTAATTATAAACAACCAATCTTCGCACTTAGTGAAACCCAAATATCACCCGATAATGACTTAGGTTATTACCAGGTGTCGGGGTACACTTTAGTGCACAATCTCTCCCCCCATAGGGGTATTGCCATTTATGTTAGGGACGACGTGGCTTATTATAAAATACATTCAAGCACAACTTCAGATTTTAGTTATCTTTGGATTAAAATCATTTTCCAAAGCCACGTCATATTCTTCTGCTTCCTATACAGAAGCCCTTACATAAGTAACGAAGCCTCCACCTTATCTTTTGATAATATTTCCGAACAAATCTCGGGATTTTTGTCGTCCAATCCTGAGTGTGAAATCATCGTTGCGGGTGATTTCAATGTTCACAACGTTAAATGGCTGACTTACTCAAATGGCACCAGTATTTCTGGCAAAGACGTCGAGCTCTTTGCAGACATCAATAACTTGCATCAAATTGTGAATCATCCCACAAGAGTCCCTGATGTTGCTGATCAAGGAAAATATCTCCTTGATCTTTTTCTAACTTCTCATCCAGCGCGTTACTCCGTCGAAGTTGATTCACCTCTCGGCAATTCAGACCACTGCCTAATCAGCGCTAACTTCCCATTCGAATTTCCCACCCCTCCCAAACCAGTTAGAAGAACTGTATGGCATTATGGGAAGGCCAATTGGCAGGGGCTTATTAATTTTTTCCAGTCTACAGACTGGAATCTGTGTTTCCGGAATAGAAACGCCAACTCTGCCGCTATCCGTATCACCAGGATCATACAGACAGGAATGCATTTGTTCATTCCCCATTCTACCAAATCTGTGAAGCCTAGGCCCAACAGATGGTTTAATCGGGAGTGTATGAATGCAATCAAAACTAAAGAAGCCGCCTTCCGAGCGTACAAGAGCTTCCCGAGTGAATCGCTCCGTTTAGAGTACATACAACAAAGAAATTCTTGTAAAACCGCCATCAAGAAAGTCAAAACCTTATTTGACAACAAATTGAGAAGTAAACTCCTAAATGCAACCTCCGGTAGCAAAAACTTCTGGTCCTTGGTAAGTTCCATCAAGAAGAATTTCACTACAACTTCAACCCCTTCCTTTATTCACAATGAGAAGGTAATAGCAGACAGCAAATCCAAGGCCAATTTATTAGCATCTATGTTCGCTTCGAATTCTTCTTTACCCGAAACTGATGTGCTACCCCCTGTTTCCGAGCGTAACGCCCATTCAATGGACAGGGTTTTTTTTCAGGACTCGAGAGGTGTACAGGTGCCTCAAAGAGCTCGATGCCAACAAATCCACTGGACCCGATAATATACCCCCTATCGTCTTAAAACAATGCGCCTCACCTTTGGCTAAACCTCTGCGCAAATTATTTTCCCTGTCATATTTCTCCGGAGTTTATCCCGACTCTTGGAAACTTGCCCATGTTCAGCCCATACCGAAAAAAGGTGATTCCAGCGATCCCTCCAACTACCGCCCAATAGCAATTACTTCTATTCTCTCCAAAACCATGGAGACGATAATCAACAAAAAGCTTATGGGATATCTACAATCCAACCTACTCATAAACGACAGACAGTATGGCTTCCGACAAAAAAGATCCACTGGCGATATTTTAGTTTGTCTTACAGAACACCTCCGCCGTAGTCTGCATGGATCCGGTGAGTCTAGTCTGGTAGCTCTGGATATCTCCAAGGCTTTCGATAGAGTTTGGCACCCAGCCCTGTTAGCTAAACTCAAAGCTATTGGAGTTGACTCACTTCTACAGAAGTGGATCGAGAGTTTCCTTTCTGGCCGTTCAATCAAAGTGGTATTGGATGGCGTCAAGTCCGCATCCCACCCGAACTCTGCGGGGGTCCCCCAGGGGTCAATTTTATCACCGGCCCTATTTCTCATATTTCTAAATGACCTTCTTTCAATCCCCTCCAACCCACTTCTCAGCTTCGCTGACGACGGTACTCTGCGTTACTCGTACAGCTTCGATACAAGACAGACTCATGCCAGATCCTGTCTTGATGATCGCGAACTAATGTTCAACTCTATTAATAACGACATTGAACTCATTCTAGAGTGGGGAAAGAAGAATCGTGTTGAATTCAACTCCGACAAAACCAAGTACTGTCTTATCTCCAAAAAGAAGCTCAACACCTCTCCACCCTTGAGAGTGGATGGAGTTCAACTAATGGCCGACCCATCCTTACACATCTTAGGCGTGACATTAGCGAAAGACTTGCGATGGAATGACCACATATTCCAAATCGCCAAACAAGCATCCCAGTGCTTGGGATTTCTTAAGAGGTGCAAGTTCCTCCTTCAGCCATCGGCCCGTGCTGTTATTTATAAATCCTACATTCGGCCTCTTCTCGAATATAACTCCCTCGTTTGGGGCGGCGCCCCAATAACCACCTTGGCATGGTTAGATAAGGTGCAAAAAAGGGCGCTCAAGTTAATTGATGACGACACCGCCTGCTCCACCATCGACCCCTTGAGCCACCGTAGGAATGTAGCAGCACTGACAAAATTTTATCGCTACTATCATAATGACTGTTCTTCCGAGTTAAACGCTCTCCTGCCTCCACGGCAATCTTATACCCGCAACACCAGATTAGCCCACTCGTCTCATTCCCTTCACCTGCAACTACCCTTTTCACGCACTCAACAAGATATGAATTCGTTTGTTAATAGAACAACTCGACTGTGGAATAATCTCTCGCAGTCAGTATTTCCGAGCTCCTACAACATCCAAGAGTTCAAACGCAGGGTTCATCACCACCTTCTTCAATACCCCCCCCCCCCGTACCTTTTAATCCTTAACCTATACCCCCCCCCCCTCATCCCTCCCCCGTACTAAGCTTACTGCTAGACATTGCACCATGACGTGACAAATGACATGACGGACTAGTAGTACAAAGGGTGACTCCTAAGCTTAGCACTGCCACATAAAAAAAAAATAAAAGTCTAAGTCTATGTCTCCTAGTGAGTAGTCGCAGTCTGGCATTTTTTACGCGCCTCCACTTGTTTTTACCACTATCTATAACATACGGCCATCTAGTTTCTAAATTCGTGTGGTTTCGTTATTTTTCTTTTTACGCCAGTGTTCCTTTTCGTGGCTTACAGCCGATCTAATTATGGGAAAATTGCATGGGTCTGCTAAATCATCCTCTTTTGGTGCAACGACACAACCTAGCCCGGCTAGAATAGAAAGGATAGGCTCGGGGTCTGGAGGGTACTTTGCGTTTGAACTCAGAGATATTATATGAGCTCGGAAACATCGACTGCGGAAGACAGTTCCACAGTCGAGTTGTTCTAATTATAAATGAACTTCTATACCGTAATGTGCGTGAAGAGGAGGGCTGTAGTGTGTGGAGGTGAGCCGAGTTGGCTAATCTTGTGTTGCGGGAAAAAAGCTGCCGTGTAGGCAGGAGGTGCTTTATTTCAGTTTAGCAGTCACTTTAGTAATAGCGATAAAATTTGCTGAGTGCAGCTACATTCCTTCTGTGGCTTATAGGGTCGATGGAGGAGCAAAGAGTGCTATCGCTAATGAGTTTGATGGCGCGGTTTTGCACCTTGCCCAGCCAAGCCAAGGTGGTTTTAGGAGCGCCCGTCCAGATATACGAGTTGTATTCAAGGTGGGGTCGCATGCAGGACTTGTAGATTGTGGCTAGAGCAGCTGGCTGAAGGAGGAACTTAAGGAATCCGAAGCATTGATAGGCTACGTTCAGACGGCGATTTTGTTCCCGTATATCGTATACGGGATTTTATCGAATAGAACAGTGGCAATGTTAATTACATTTACATGTTCACACTAGGTCCATGTGGGAAAATCCCGTATTCGAGAAATTTGTTTTCCCGTATACCGCGTACGAACCTGCCACTAAAATTCGATAAAACTCGAATGTAGTTTATCGAATGTGTGATCAAGTGGCGTTTCGTTTTATATTGTGTCGTTCACATGAACGAAATTTCCCCGAATCTCGAACTATTTTGTAGGCAATTCTTCGAACTCGTGGGTTGAATTTTATTTGCCAGTTAAATCGTTTCAAGATGGAAGGACATTTCCCGATATCAACCGAATTATTCATTTCTTTAATTGAAGAAAGGCCTAATTTGTGGGATAAGTCATTGGACATTTATAAAAATAAAGTAGCTACACAAAATTCGTGGAAAGAAATTTTGGTAAATATTTATTCTGACTTTGAAACTTGGGAAGAAAAAAAGATGCAAGAATATGGTGAGTAATAAGTTTTATTATTATTTATATATAGTTTTCTTTTAAGTCAAATGTAATGTTATAAAGTTCTTCAAATATGATGTACAATTAAATGAATTCTTTTTGCCACGGTACATACCCCTCCGGTGATACAAAATAATTTGCAAATATTGAGCGAATATTATTGGCTTGAACTCCTCCCCGTGGATTTTGCTCGTTTCGACAATTATCCATAACTGGGGTTACATTATTGAAATCTTCAAGATGAAAACCAACACGTTCACGGACGAAATTGTGAAGTACAATACAAGCTTTTACAATTTCAACGGTTGAAGAAGTTGAAGTGTCAATAGATCTTTGCAGAATTCTCCACTTTGCTGCCATGATTCCAAACGCACATTCGACATACCTTCGGGCTCGGCTCAAGCGATAGTTAAAAATTTTTTACGTTCATCTAAGTGGGTTCCTCCAAAGGGGCGTAATAAATTATTGTGGAGAGCAAATGCTTCATCTCCTACCAGTATGGTACACTATCTCCGGACTCGGTAAGCGACTGGGGGTCAGGTATTGCCAAGAACCGTCATTTAGTTTCTTCCAAAAGGTGGAGTTTTTCAAAATATAAGAGTCACAGTTTTTTCCATAGGAACCTATATCTACATAGACAAATTTATAATCTGAATCTACTACTGCAAGTATTACTATAGAGTAGTAATCTTTATAATTAAAATATAAAGATCCACTGTGTTCTGGTTTCTTTGTCCACACATGTTTTCCGTCGATAGCGCCTATGTATTGCGGAAAATTTGCCTTTTTCTCAAAGCCCTTAGCAATTTCTTTCCATTGTGTTTTAGTAGGTAATGGCAGAAAATCGTCATGTAAAACCTCCCAAAGTGTCGAGCATACGTCATTTATAATTCCACTGATTGTTGAAGTACCAACTTTAAATGTAAAATGTAGATCTTTCATCGAACAACCCGTTGCCAAGTACCTTTAATAAAAAAATATTATTGAACGACTACATTATAAACATAATTTTCGAAAGATGTAAATATGTAGCTAGTTTCAGAAAATAAGACAGTTCCTATATCGCAGTTTTTTCAAGAATATTTTCCGGCGGTTTGTCCATTATTTAGCGCCAATTATAATGTTTTCAGGTGCTAGAAGTTCCTAATTGCACTGTTCATTATTTTTATTTATTTAATTTTCAGCCAAGGCGACTATTAAAAAAATGGACATATATTAGGGACTAGCAAAAAACCCGCGTGCGTTGCAACGCCTTTAAATAAAAAAAGACTATGTGTGCACAGTCCACGGTAGGAAAAAAGTATAAAGAGGTAAAAGAACAAATCTTCAAAAATTTATTTTGAATAGGTACCTATTAAAATACTTTTATTTAAATTTGATGTTAAGCGACTCCTATCGAAAGACGTACAATAGACAACTGGGCAAGCATATCAAACTGAAATTAGCCGGCGTGGACCGGACTTAACCGAAATTATTTTTTAATAATGTTTCAAAATTGCTCTTATAACAACACTTTTATTTTAATGCCTCTCTATAGACAATGTTTTGCGTTTTATTGTTTGGGGCATAAATTATTAAGTTTGTTGAGTTGCTGACTCGAGAGCATGCAACGTATAGTTGTCCATGAGTAAAGCAATTTTACTTAAATCAATTCTCGCTTTTCCTAATGTTTGGCCCTGAGACTTATTAATCGTCATCGCGAAACATAAGGTAACAGGGAATTGTTAGCGTTTGAATTTAAAGGGATAATTACTCGGAATTATAGGTATCCTAGGTATAAGCACATTTTCGCCTTTCCCACAACCCCTTAAAATTGCAGCTTCAATTAAATTCTGGTGTAATGCGACAATTCTCAATCTAGTACCATTGCACAATTTTGGTGGATTTAAATTACGGAGTAAAAGAACGGGTACATTCACTTTAAGATGTATTTCATGTGCAGGAAGACCAGGGACTGTTATACTATTTAAAAACTCCACAGGATAATGTACTGCATCGTCCAGTACACAGACCGAGTCTATTGAGCTATATGTAGTTAGAGCACCAGGAATTTTGTCTAAAATTATTTTGTTAAAGAGGGCTACTTCTTCATTTTTAGGAGCCAGAATGGCCCTTTCGTAGAACCACGAATCTTCTTTTGAATTAATGTGTTCTACATCTTCATAGATAGGGAGGGGGAAAACAGAAACTAATACTAAGAAATATGAATATGCACCGAAAAGAAAATATATATGTATATGTGTACTAATTACCTATGTACTGAAAACTATGCAAAAAAAAACAAAACTTGCGATTTCGCCCTTTTCATAGGTTTTTATAAATCCGCTTCACTTGTTTCTGCTCCTTTTTTCCACTTTTCACTTTTAACCGTATATGTACTAATTACGTACTGAAAATTATGCAAAAAAGGAACAAAACTTGCGTTTTCGCCCTTTTCGTAAGTTTTTTTAAATCCACTTCACTTATCTTTTTTCCACTTTTCACTCTTAACCATCAAAACTTCCTTTTGATCAATTTAAATCTTTTCACTTTTTTCTTTTTTCTTTAAAACAACAAAACTATCAATTTTTGTAAATCTATTTTAAACATTTAAGTTTTCGTTTTTCCGCTTTATCTTCTTCTTCACTTCACATAGGGTGTGTTTCTTTACTCATTCCATAGAAGCAATAGAATAAAAAGAATACTTGATGGAATATTCGGAATAGAATGAATAAATAAACGCACCGGGAATGACAGTAAACAAACTGAAGAAAAATTGTTATTTATGCAAAAGAGTTGTGTATTTTAAAAATATCGTAGGACCTATATATAAAACTACAATAAGATGAGACATTAGGTGACCATTTAAAATTAATATTATCGATATCCGAAATTATTATTATTATTAGAAATACTTTTAAAAATTATAACAAATAAATAATTACCAAGGTCCATGGTTACCGCTTTCTTGCCAAATGACACAATTATGATAGTAGTATATTATATTATATTAGTAAGGTTAATTCCCTTTATTCTAAAAGTGTTCCACCTCAGGAGGTAGTTTAAAAAGAATACATTCCGAATATTCCGAATGAATAAAGAAACGCTTCATCTGTCAATTCGAAACTTGGGAATTAATAAAGAAACGCATTTTCGGTCTATTCCTTCTACGGAATGAATAAAGAAACACACCCTTCCTTCTACGGAATGAATAAAGAAACACACCCATAGTCTAGAGAAAATCCCATTGGAAATGTTATTGAAGGTTTTTGAATAATCTACCGATCGAAAGATGGCCCTCTATTTGAGGTAAAATTAGCGATCAAACTTCTATTTCAAATTTGTCGCATCCAAATTCTAAAGTGAATAATAATTTATTTTAATTTATGCCTTTTTCACTATTCTATTATTATTTAAGTTTTCATGAATAATAACATATTCTTGTTCTTCTTTAGAGAAATTTGAGCAATTTTTGGTTATTGGTTAAAATAATGAGCAACTTTTTGGTACTATAGAGACTTGGGTAAAATATGAAACCTAATCTCACAACCGACTTTTCATATGTAAAAAAAATATTCCTCCACCAACCCCCTCGCCAACGAAGTAAAAGTTACTAATAATTTCTTTTAGGGACTAAATATTAGAAATTTAAATAGCCTATAATCTAAGTTAGGTTATTTTTGATATATTTGGAGAAAATTAATATAATCAGTGCAGGACTTTTTGCGTTTATCCCGGACAAACAGACGGAATGACAGCGGGCTCTGCTTTATTTATATAGACAAAAATATTCCTCCACCAACCCCCTCGCCTACGAAGTAAAAGTTATTAATAATTTCTTTTAGGGACTAAATATTAGAAATTTAAATAGCCTATAATCTAAGTTAGGTTATTTTTGATATATTTGGAGAAAATTAATATAATCAGTGCAGGACTTTTTGCGTTTATCCCGGACAAACAGACGGAATGACAGCGGGCTCTGCTTTATTTATATAGACAAAATATTCCTCCACCAACCCCCTCGCCTACGAAGTAAAAGTTATTAATAATTTCTTTTAGGGACTAAATATTAGAAATTTAAATAGCCTATAATCTAAGTTAGGTTATTTTTGATATATTTGGAGAAAATTAATATAATCAGTGCAGGATTTTTGCGTTTATCCCGGACAAACAGACGGAATGACAGCGGGCTCTGCTTTATTTATATAGACAAAAATATTCCTCCACCAACCCCCTCGCCTACGAAGTAAAAGTTATTAATAATTTCTTTTAGGGACTAAATATTAGAAATTTAAATAGCCTATAATCTAAGTTAGGTTATTTTTGATATATTTGGAGAAAATTAATATAATCAGTGCAGGACTTTTTGCGTTTATCCCGGACAAACAGACGGAATGACAGCGGGCTCTGCTTTATTTATATAGATACGTTCTTAAAATCTGAAAGGAAAATAGAAGGCCAAAAGATGTCTGGAAGTGGAGCTAAAACTGCCAAACCTTATGTATACCATAAGCAACTCTCATTTTTCAAAAAAACTTCAAAACCTAATATGACAATCAGTAACATCGAGTCAGAAGCTACTGCAGAGCTCAGTGAAGAAGATCCCGTTAATAAAGACGCGGGTTCGAAGCAGTATTGTGATTCCGTAAATCATAATAATGAAGAACAAGTAGAAAAATCGCAGCAACCACCAGTTCTACCAAATAATGCCCAGAATAAAAGGCAATCAGTTTCGAAGATGTCTCCTATAGACGCTAAAATGATAAAATTTATGGATTCTTTCCAGTCTACGTCTGGACCAACCAACAGGCATATTTCGTTTTTCCATGGTTTCCTTCCCACACTAGATCTATTCAATGACGATCAAGTAATAGACTTTCTACTAGGAGTTATCAAGTTGATGAAGGAAATAAAAAGCAAGAGTACTACTAATCAACAGACAGCAATAGTATCTGAAGCTTCTTCACCACATTTCTTAATTGCGTACCATAATCATAATGAATCTTCTACTCCAAGTACGAGCTACGCCTATCGTTCAGATGTGAGTCCTGCAGACTCCAACGTTTCCCAAACTTCTGAACCTTCCAATGACTCATTAGCAACAAGTTATTCAGGAAAGACATTTTAATTTCACTAAGTCAGTAATGAAAAAAAAAATTATATTTTTTTGTTGAATAAATTAAAATAGCATTGTTTAATAAAAAATACATACCTTAAACAAATAGCTACTTTCATTTTCGTACTGATGCATAGCCTCATATTTGTATTTATACGCGGAAGAGTCGAATTTTCTAATCTTGCTAATAAATCGTCAAAGCTAGCTATCGACATACGAAAATAATTAAAAAATTTCGGTTCGTCATTTCTCAAGAGCTGGAAAAAATTTTCAAATCTTTTTTGTCGTTGTAGATCATTCCCTAATAAAGGATGTACCCAGAACCTTCTCTTCACCAAAAGTCTCTTATTCACAGATTTGTACCAATATAAAAGAACCGGAACGCGTGGATCCATGATGATGACTGTGCTATTGTCGGTAAAACCACATTTACGTGAAAAAATCGAATCGAATAGTCCCGTGTGAATAATCGTCTCGTATTCGATAAAAACGTATACGTGAAAAACTCGAATCGAATACTCGCCGTCTGAACGTAGCCATAACGCTTGCTTGGCGATTTAAATTATGTGACCATTCCATTGCATATGATTAGATAGAGTTATGCCCAGGATGTTAAGATATCGGTCACCTGTTAGGTTATCCTCGCCCACTGAAATAGAGGGAAGGTCGGTACTGGTTTTGGTGGAGATAAGGCAGTACTTTGTTATTGATGCATTATAAATTCGACCCGATTCTTGCGGCTCCAGTCAAGAAAGAGTTTGAAGTCCGCGTTAAGAGTGCTGGGTTCGCGGTCTAAGAGACAAGGTCTGGCATAGAGCTGCCACGGGTTCGTCTACTCATCATACACGTATACACGTGCTCTTATCCTACACGTGTAAAAACACGTGTATTTATTTTACACATGTACCAAACACGTGTAATTGTTTGATACACGTGTTAACTAACGTTTTAAAACAATTTTTAACGAAAATAAGAGACAATTTCTAAAATAAACACTTTTCTTGTTGCTCTAAACGCCCTATCACTTACGGGACGCCGGCAGGCCCAATGAAGGTCACACATTACTCAGTATAACTGAGGGATGAGTACTTGAGGCAACCACCTGGCACGCTGTGAACTACAGGTCACTTAGTGTTGGGTAGGGATAGGACACGATTATAAAATGAGTTCGTGAAACCTCTTTTTTCGTTTGAGCCAGTACAATGACATACTTCAAATGATGTGAGGTGCTATTGTAATGCCAAAATAATAAAAACAAGGAAATTAAAAATAGATAGAAAACTAGTTGGGATGTGGGTTCGACCCTTTCGGTCCACACGATCAACTTCCCAGTATGATGGATGTTGAATATTATGATTGGATTTTTTAATAATAAATGAGCAATTGGCAATATAGAATATATGTATAATACCGAGAATTTGTCACAATTGTTTATCAATATTTTCGCTAAAATGTCAAAATAAATGTGCGCACTTACAAGATTAGGATGACGAAAATGTATATAAAATTGATGTATTAATGTTTTTCGGCACCTCAATGAAGTCGATATAGTGTTTAGTTCGCGCGGTATCGTGCAGGTACAAAAATCACTTAAGTCA
Source organism: Thereva unica (assembly GCA_949987705.1). Taxonomy (NCBI): domain Eukaryota; kingdom Metazoa; phylum Arthropoda; class Insecta; order Diptera; family Therevidae; genus Thereva; species Thereva unica. The sequence continues at coordinate 26,941,046 of OX465284.1, read as the reverse complement.
TTTAAACCAAAAAACCGCTGGACCGAATATTATAAAAATCTTTTCAGATTATATTGTCGCTAATACGCTTCGAACGGCACCTCAAGTAGGTCAATATCTTTCGTGGTTCGGGCGATATCGTGCAGGTACAAAAATCATTTACGTCGCTTAAACAAAAAAACGGCTGGACCGAATTTCATGAAAATCTTTTCAGATCATATTTCGGTTTATACGCTTCGATCGACACCTCAACGAAGTCGATATCAGTTTTGGTTCGCGCGATATCGTGCAGGAAAAAATGACCACATCCGTACGCACATACACACACACACACACATACTTCCTCCCAATTTTTTGCTTAAAATGCTCCTGGGACCTTGAAGGATGAAAATACGTTGAAATTTTCGATTTCGATTTTCGGACCGATTACAATAACTTCCTATACTGGGAAGTTAATAAATAAAGCTTTTTTACTAGTGCATTTTACAATATGCATTTAACTGCCTTAGAGTAAGTATAAAGTCTATGCCTCCAAAATCTATATTTATATTTTACAGTCCCACTTCGCCTTATTTCAAGTTAGCAATTTCGCTTCCCAAAAAGAAGAAAGACATGTCTCTCGAGTATTTATTTACAATCTCGTCTCACCTCATTTCATGTTGGAAATTTCACTTCTTCAAAAAAAGTGAGAAATATTTCTCCAGTATAAATTTTCACTCCTTCAAAAAATGTAATAAATGTCTCTCCAGTTCGTACTCAGAATATCACAACAGCTCAGTTTAAACTGCTCCAAAAGAGGTAAAAAGAAAAAAAGTAGTCCAGCAGGCTTAAGGCTACATCCGACTAAAACAAAAGAAATGCGGATAAATACAAACACCATTGAACGGACAGCGTTGAATAACCGTGGAGCTGGTAGATAAATTCTGCTACCTCGGTAGTAGAGATGGGCCGAATATGGGTTAGACCAAAAACGTACCGAATCGAACATTCGGCCGAATTATTCGGTTCAAGAAGAAGAACGTAAAAGAACGACCGTAGAAGAACAATCTTCGCCGATCGAGTAACCGTATGAAATTTATTTCTATGATAAAAAATATGCTAACAAATGTGGGTTGCCTAACGAAATATGTACAAGGTTATATTTAATAGGCGTTTTTTCGTCTTTTGCCGCCTTTTTCTCTATTTTGGGGAGATACTATGCATTTTGGTGAAATTAGGGCCTCACAATACGCACATGAGTCGACTGATTGCAACCCTAGTTTGAAACTGGTTTCAGCATAATCACGCTCACAACCAGTTTGCAACCAAAATGAAACCTTTGTCCACACATAAGCACAACTAATTTTTGATCAATCGGTATTCTGTGCTCACGAAGATTTTGTTGAATAAACTTTGACACGTCTAAATGCAACCACGCAACTGAAACTGGTGACATTTCCAAGCGTACATGCGTTGCATTCGGTGACAGACAATATAGAAGTCTGTGTATTCAAATCTGACTTGACGGAGTATTCCGTGAATGGAATGCATGCAACGCAAATGTCGGTCTAATTTCAACTTTTTCTGTATCTATAGCCGCATGCGTCATAGCACACACAATCATACGCTCCTTACTTAGATTTTTGGGTTATGTTTAAAAGCCGGGACGGAATGCAACTAAGCAATTAGATGTTAGTGGAAAGTCGCTGCATATCATGGAACCGCTGAATGCAACGCAGGTACGCTTGTCTGTCACAAGCTTGATACTGCTTCCGACCGGCAAGAACACTCGCACGCAAGCAGTTGCAAACTAGATTCAAGCTGGTCTGGTGGATTCTCAATTTTATAAATTTTTGATTTTGTGAATAAATATGGTTACACAGAGAAGTGTTTGTTTCATTTACAAATACTACCTACATATGTACGGTTCCATAATAAAGCCTCTTTAAGATATGTAACTCTTAAAATAACAATATTTAAATATTCGGTAATTATTCGGCAAACTAACCGAATATTCGGCCGAATACGAACATTAAAAAATACGCCGAATATACCGAATACGAATATTCGGCCGAACATTCGGCGCATCTCTACTCGGTAGTATTATTACCGAAAATGGTGGTGCAGAACAAGACCTCAGTTCCAGAATAAATAACGAGGTGTATATGTATGCCTGTTCCGCAAATGGAGATCAACACAGATCTCAACTAACACCAAAGTGCGGTTGTTCAACTCCAACGTTAAGGCAGTTCTTTTGTACGGTTGCGAAACATTAAAAGTCACCCAATTCATCACAGGGCGCCTACAAGTCTTCATCAACAGATGCCTGTGTCGTATCCTAAAATTCCGCTGGCAAGATAGAATTTCAAACGAAGAACTATGGCGCCGTGCCGGCCAAGGAAGGATAGACGACCAAATCAGGCGAAGGAAATGGAATTGGGTTGGCCACGCCTTGCGACGCGAAGACGAAAATCTAGCCAAACAGGCCCTTGACTGGAATCCGCAAGGATCCCGTCGAGTCGGAAGACCTAGAACAACGTGGAGGAGAATCCTACTAGCAGAACCCGCAACAACTGGGAGATCCTGGTCGGAGCTGAGAGCTGTCGCGCAAAGCAGAGTTCGCTGGATTGCCCTCCAGTTACCGCCCTATGTCCCATGAGGGATTAAAGGAGCGTAGGAAAAGAAGAAGAAGAGAGTATTATAAAATATTGTAATCTTGTGTACTCTGCCCAATAAATAACAATAATAATAATAATAATAAAAACCCCACCGAAAACACAAACAGAATTTTAATTATGGAATTTTGCATAATGAACACCTCTGGCAACGCCTTAGTATTTATTAAATCAACACTTAGCCTATCACGGCAGTAGACCCTAAAACCGCTCCGTAATTACACTTGATAGGTTTCAATTATTGGCAACCTCAGAATTAACCTCGAATTCATCAGCAAACTTCCATAGAGTGTTTCCGGTGGCTAAATTCGATTTTCAAGAAAATTCAAGTGGGCCAGAAACAATTTAATAATAATGGCTGTGTCCCCTCCCAGCCCCCGCCGAGGCGCCCTTCCATCTCTCTCGAATGCTGCCCCTGGAATTAATCAGGCACGTCACACCTGATAAATATTTCACTAAAACCCCGAAAAGTCGGTTTAAAGTCGATTGCAAACTTACGGATATTATCCCCAACCGGCAACTCTTCGGCACGTTTTCACACAATTCAAGTCCTGGGGATGGTGTTTCCTGCAATCCCAAGGATTCGTCGCACCTTTTTACCTTTTTGCCACTTGTGAAGCGAATTTCTTTATTTTTTTTTTCTACATTTTTGGCGACAATCTCCATAGCAAAAAATATCTCCCAACAAAAAGTTTCTAATAAAGTTTTCTACGAATCCACCCTCCACCCCTCCCACAGCACCCCTCCCGTATTATAATGAGATTAATAGGAAGTCCGCCCTGGTGGTCCACGATGGATAGACCAACAATTTTCAAGGGCAGGGAATTGCTAATCAGTTTTCATTTGTAATTTCGTAAAAGGATATAAAGGATGAACACGGCTTCGATTTATAGGCAATGATGGTGGCAAACAAAAGAGTGAATTCTTGCCATAAATATTGCAGGATCTTCTTCTCCGGAATCTCGCTGTGTGGTATTGATTACGCCGAAATGTAGTACGATCTCGGAAGAGGAACTGCGAAACAATAAATTCCGGATTACGCTTTTATTGCCGGGGATGTAATGAAATTATTCTTTTCCCAGAGTCTAATAATAGAGCAATTTTCTGGAACAGCGGTAGGTTAAGCTGCAAGGACATATCAAGCTGCTTGCCTTAACCTTTGCCACTTTTATTTGGCAATTTGTTATGTTGAGAGAGTATAAAAGGTTATGCCCTTCGTTGTGGCGGAAAATTATAATTTTAATAGGTGGTACAAATCAAACGAGGATGTTTTGCTGATCTGGCGTCATCGGCAACCCCTTGTTTGGGCTGAGCTTCACTAAGAATTTTTCTACAGTTCCTTCTGTCATTTTTCATATGTGGAAGACTTTGGCTTAGAGCAGAACCACTTTCTACTAGCGATGTTTATATTATGGAATCCAATGTCGAACAGCAACCTCTAGTCGGAAAAGAATAAGGTAATGGGGGTGCCAACACACGGTTTTACTACACCGACTCCCACCGACTGACATGTTAAGGATGGACTGCTAAAATTTGTTCCATAGGTGAAAACATTTTTTTCATTTACATGCATACACGTCAGTGACTTTTGTATTAGTCCAGTGCAATTAGTAAATGAAATTGCATTTCATGATGTACGAAATTTTTTTTTGGAATTTGTTTGGGAACATCTGTAAAGGTCAGTTTTTGCACGGAATCCCTAAATAACTACTTGACTAAAAATCACTGTCGGGAATGAAATCTAGGAAGTTGTTCGGGAAATAGAGAAAAAAAAGTAGGCGGGGAGAAAAAAAGAAAGAAATGGAAAATTTTTTTTGGAGAGACGAGCACGAGCCTGAATTTAGGGATAAGGCCGGCCGCACACTGGATACGAATTTGTACCGTACGTAAACGTACGTTATTAGACGTCCGAACAGAGCGCGCACACTGGTTGCGTTTTTCTCCGTTTAAATGTCAGTATTGACTGTGGCCTGTGATATCGACGTAATGATTAATTTATATCTGCTAGATAGTTCTTCGCTGATTCGAGACTGCGGCGGTGTCGCAATAGCCATCGTAAAATTAATTTAACAAGAGATAAACTTGGCGAGTTCCATTATATTATGGCGGACTGAAATAATGAGTAGGGCTATTTCATGGTTATCTATGCATAAATAAAGTAACCCTTGAATATATCCCAATCATAAGGCCTTGCGTTGATAGTCCCGTAAGTGTTATGTTGAATCACTTTGACCCCATAAACCTGACCACAAACCAAATCTAGAAATTTTTCAATATCAATATTAAGTTTTAACGCACGAATGCATAAAAAATCTGGGCATGTTGGGATTGATTTCGAATGTCGGAAGTATACGCACGTACACGTACGACTAGATCGCACCTAGTATGCGAGGTGTCATAGTACTCGGAGTATCGGGATTGTTCTGACGAATTCGTACGTGTTCGTACGAGACAAATTCGTACGAAAACGCATCCAGCCTAAGGTTGTGTGTTTTTGACGTGACAACGTCTATTAAATCGGTTTAAGATAGGACGCGCGTGTGAAAATGTCCCGCACAATGTCCCGCACACAAAAAAAATCATATCTCCGCCCCATACATGTTAGGGGGGTGGTTAATGGCTCAAAATTTTCGTTAATTTATCCTTATCCTCGGGAAAAATACATTCATTCACCTTATTGACGTGACAACGTCTATTAAATCGGTTCAAGATAGGACGCGCGTGTGAAAATGTCCCGCACACAAAAAAAAATTGCTTCGAAATATATAATTTATTAATTGAGAAAATATGTAATACAAAACGTAATAACAGACGTTGTCACGTTCAAATTAATAGACGTTGTCACGTTAAAATACGGACGTGATACTTCACATCCAAGACCATTAATTTTAAAAATTTATAACTAAAAAAATAGAAGTCCAGAAATTTGAAAACTTGTTTTTTTTTTCTTGAAGTCTACGATATACATATGTTATGTATTTAATTTTGGAAGATAGCCCAGGAGGTTTCGTAACAAAAAAACAGAAACTACCGTGCATGGAAAGCGGTAAAAGCTGGAACATCTATAATTTTTAAGGCGGTTGGCGGTCGAAACCAGTGAGGAAGACTGACCAGTTCTGGAACCATTCGGTGAACCAGAAAATCAGGGGCTCGGGCCAGAAGCACTTATAGGCACTGGCGTCTATCACCAGGCGGACGGGAGTTCTATCGGTTTTGGGCACCGTGGACTAAGGTGAAGCAGAGGAAGTAATGAACTGGTTACCCTACCTAAAGAAAGGTGAAGCGGAGGAAGTAGGTTACGGTGGCATAAACCAGGTATTTGTAGTTAGTAAGATAACGTGTTGCAAGGCTGAATAGACTGAAGTGTTGTGTTAGATAAAGATTCAACCGGGCCCAACGAACGAGTAAACAGGAAAGCACCCCCTATCCCTATGGTGGCACGAAATGGGGTATACTACCGTGCAGGTTGCTCATACGCAAGGACTGGTTATGGCTTCATTGAAAATTATCGGATGTATTGAACGAGAAGGCTTATCTATATATTCCTCCAATGAGGACTAAGCATCTCCAAGATATTTTAGTGTATAGTGACTATTATTATTGTATTTGGTTACATTTTTTTTTCATTTGAATTTTGACTAGTATTATTCTTTACAACGTGCCTTTAAATATTCAAAATTTTAGTCTTTCAAGGCAAAATATTTTGTTGTTAATGTTCCACTCTAGAAATAGTAAGATTGTGTGGATTGGCATTCATGTGTGGAGTGGCATTCATGATTAACGTAAGATATTGTTGACTTGGAAAACTTGATGACGTGGGTGATATATTGTTTTGCTTAGACAAATCTTATCTTGTTACACTAAGTTTCCATTATTAAAGACTTATTATAAAAAAAAAAAAAAAAAAAAACCATTACAAAACAAACATACACAACAGAAAATAAAATTTATTAATTTACTTTATTACTATCCATTAATTCTAAGTGGCGTTAGCGATAATTTTTGATCGTATTTATAAGTGGTTGTAAATTTGTTTGCTCCTTGTTGGAAATATTTTTCTTGTTGTCTCCAGGCAATTTGTATTGCTTGAATTGAACCATTTATTTGTGAGATCTTTTGTAAAAAAACGGGACGTTTTGGTACCAACGCGACACGTTTTTCAGAGTAAGATTTTGGGAAGTTGACTGTATTTAAGTTGTTGCGTTCTGGTGTGGAGAATTGTATCGGAGACAAACAAATAAATTTAATGTTTATAATGTTGAAATCAATGTGCTAGAATTTTTCTTGGGAATGGTTGTGGCGGAATTTATTTCTCCTCCGGGTTTTTAGGTGGTGTATTTCCTTGTCAGGTGAGGGTTATCCTTACTATCAACTGGCAAGGGAACGGACGACGAAGACACGGCTCCGGCGATGCCCGAAGGATGATTGAAACTGAAGATGAATTTGCTTAGTCACAGGTAAGTGGTGAACCATGAGAAGTTTAGGCCCGGCCACACACCCCACGACCCCAACCGGCTTTTTTTTATGTCGGGTATTGCGTCCTTGGTCAGGCTGTTCCGGGCTTCTGGCTGAGGGGGCAAGACCTCGCATAAATGGCGCCCAGTATATAGTCGCGCCATTATGCTGTTACACATCTGACAATGTTAAAACCAAATTTGTGGGGACGCAGTGTGTTGGGAAAAGCCGTCATTTTGAAAAAGAGATAGAGGTCGTTTATACTAAATAACCAGTTTCCATGCAATGATAGCTGAAAATAATCATTGGCGGTTCGACATGGAGGTTCGGCCAATAGCCCATCTGAAAGATATTTTAATGCCCGTATTTCTGCTGTTTACTACATTATCATATGAGCAACCGTTAACGAGATATTCAAAAAAAATGACGTTATCAGTAATTTCAGGCACGTGCAGTACGAACTTTGGCGTTGGATTACTCACAAACTATGCAAGTGAGACGACTAAGAGCTTATTCTAAAGGTAATTACTAGCACTATAAGTTTGGTAATCGGCATTAACCCACACAAATTAATATCTTACGAGTTAATCGCAAAAAACTGCATTCAACCCCAACCACATAATCAAGGTTGAACTTTGAGCGGCCATAACTTTGAGCCAAATTAACTTACAGACCTCGTTGAGGGCTCATTTTGCAGATAATTTTATTCTCTAACACCTTGCCAATGATCATTTTCAGCTATCATTGCATGGAAACTGGTTATTTAGTATAAACGACCTCTATCTCTTTTTCAAGATGGCGACTTTTCCCAACACACTGCGACCCCACAAACTTGGTTTTAACATTGTCAAATGTACCCAAACAAATTCCAAAAAAAAAAAATTCGTACATCATGGAATGCAATTTCATGCCCTTTTTTCGACTAATTGCACTGGACTATATATGTATATAAAAATTTATTAAACTCGTTTTTGCAAGATTAAAACAAAAAACAAATGTGTTAAAAAAAATTATGATTTTTCCCCTTTAACCTTACCCTGGTAAGGGTGTATCCTTTCGACACACTTCAAAATTAGAATTCGTTGAACTGATTTTTTGGCTGGGTACAAATAAGGTACGGAACAGCTCACGGGCGAGCCCTTGGTGAGTGCTCGGCTATGCTTATCTCTCTAGCCCTCGCGGGAAACTTTAAGCTCACACTACTGGGTCGTATGCAAAAAAAATGAAAAAAATATGTATATGTAATGTTTAATCGTCGATTCACATGCGCTATTGAGACGGCGAAAATTGATGCTTCTTTTCTGGCGCTAACGGAAGCGAAACGACCAACTATGACCTCCTATGTCACGTTGGTCAGACAATCGTCTTCGATAATGATGGCCAAATTGAGCAATCGGTGGTTGGATATGTTCTTCCGAAAATATGATTTCATCAATTTCAGTTTGGAGAAGTTTCGCTCCGCGCCTCCAACTGGAATTGTGCTGAAGACCTGTAAAATAATCGCAAGGTTGGGAAACAATGTGGTGGTATGAAAGGGACATTTTTGTTGTAGAGGCTCTATAGTAAATGTATGAGATAACATTTTAAATAAGTTGGAGCTGAATGGGAAGTCTACATTATTTTGCTATTGAAATAAAATGCAATAGGTAACCTTTCCTTCTTCTTAGTTGAATATTTTCGCTTTTTAAAAATGTGTTTTTCGTCCCTTTCATAAACGGGCTGTATTGAAAGGGGCGCGATAATTTATGAAAGGGACAGTACGAAATATCAACAAAAAATCTCCTTATAACTTTGCTATACACATACTAAATATAGGAAAGTACGGTAAGACTAATGTTTTGATATCCGATTGTTTTAGTCTTATATGTATTTCTCATCTTAAAGACCATAATTCGGAAATAAATACAAACACAATTTAAACAGAAAATAAAAATTTAATTCAAAAATAAATTTTATAAAGTTTACACTATTCTTCATTCCTGAACATTTTCAATTTTCAGACATTCTCGAAATTGCTCTTTCAATATTATAGTGTGGTTTTCAAGCCATGTTAAAATTAATCAACTTACATAAAACATTATATAGGTATGAGTCTAGTGGCACAGTGAGCAAAAAAAATTGAAGAGACCTTTAATGCCACAGCTTTCATGCGCCCATTTTATGCAAATTTTACATTGGTACCAATCTTCAACGCTTTCTGAATATCTTTTCTTACAAACATTACACAGGTCATCACCTTTTCTCTTGTCTTCTGTCTGGCTACAATATCTTAACCTTGGAGTAAGAACTTCTGTCTCAGAAATATCATCTGTCAAGTCAGAATCAGTATCTATGTATATTTGATAGCGAATCATTGCTGGTGCTACTGCTATCAAATTTCTGCTTAGTCTTCTTCTTTTGAGAAGCTTTTCTACAATTCTTCAATACTGTCTTTTTCTTTTTACCCATCACGTTACTTTTGATTTTAGTTGATCCCTTATCTATTGAAGAGCATTCGAAAATTTGTTTTATATGTTTTAAATCTTGTTTATTAACATTGGGTGTTTTCTTTTTTAAGATATCCATCATGTTTTCCATAAACAATTTATTTTTTTCAGGAGTTTCAGTTATAATTGTGGTTTTGCCTTTGCGTTGCTTTCCAGTAGTTTTTCGAGGTGGAGCTTTAGGATACGGTCTAATAAGCTCCGAAGTAATTAAAACATGAGAAGAATTTGATGCTTCAGAATGTGACGGTTTAATGTTTGAATATCCAGCTTGTAGCTCATTAGAAGTAGGTACAAGGTTCAAGTGGTGGCTTATTCAAAATAGAGAGACTAAATTGTGGCTCGGTTAAAATAGAAGGTGAAGGTGTTTTTGAAAGAAGGTCCGGTTCAACAAAATAAGAAGATCTGTGCTGCGATTCTCTTTCAGTAGAATATTCATCCGAGTTCTCAACAGTAGCAGTGGTATTTTGAGCGACGGCGGTCGAGCTGTGACAAAGGTGGGTAGAAAATCCTCATCAGTGAAAATATTTTTGTTAATAGGCCAAATTCCTGTGTTCTTAAAACCAGACGTTATATTGTTCATATTAAAGGCAGCGTAGAACGCGTCTTTAGCAAATTGAGCCACATTATAAATTGTGATAGTTTTGCCAGGGTTTGAAGCATCCAATCATTCGTACTAGCTCTATACCGAGCTTTGAAGGGTCCAAAAACAGTCACATCGAGGGGTTGTAAGCGGTGACTGCAGTGAGGTGGAAAAGTAAGTATCATTATGTTATTTTCCCTGGCATAAAGCACTACGTTAATTGTTATGTGAGTCTTGTGATTGTCGAGGACAATTAAAGCCGGTGATTCAGCTGTGGGCTTAACGATATGTACAAAATGCTTTAAAGCTTTTAAAAAGCAATCTTCGGTTATCCAGCCAGAAACATTTGCAAGCCCTAAAGCACCAATGGGACCACTCGCAAGCATATATTCTTTAAAATGAACACGAGGAAATATAAAAACAGGAGGAATACTTCCGCCAGAAGCATTTGCAAAAGCCAGCATAGTTACAAGCGAGCCACGTTCTGCTGAGCTAATCTGTCCAACTCTCTTAACACCTGCTTGCGCAACTATCTTTGGTGAACTAGTTACAGTAGTGCACCCAGTTTCGTCTACATTCCATACCATATTTGGAGAGAAATTATGCTTTACATAACATTTCTCCAAGTTATTGAAGAAGTTTTGAACGTTGTGTCTATTGAAGCTTGTAGTTCTTGCCAATGAAGTATTTTCAGGTTTCCTTAAGCTCAGAGAGTCATGCCTTTTTAAAAAGCCCTTCAGCCAGTCCAGCCCAGCTGTATTATTTTTGTCCCATGAAGGTGGTATACTAACAATAAGTCCTAGACGAATAGCATACTGATATGCTACTTTTCGGACTTGTTTAGTTGTCAAGCCATGACACATTTTTGCGGAAGTCTTCAAATAACCTGCCAGAGAACTTTCTTGGTCTGTAGTGAAAACTTTCTTGTTGCCAATGTTTGGTTTATAAACAAAAGATGTAGATTCAGATGCTTTAGCCTTTAAGACCAATCTGTGCAAATGTGATTTGCCAATATTAAATGCTTTGGCAACCGATCTTACAGAAATTCTTTTTTGTAAGACTTCATTCACAGCTTCTTCAATTTTGTGTGCATCCACACGCGTTCTCTTTTTAGGTGGCATTTTGAAACTGCAAATATGATAAATTATTACTGTAATACCGACATGAAATACCAGTAATGAAAGGGACAGTTATGAAAGGGACGTCCCGTTTCTAACCGTTCGTTGTGTCCTTTTCATAAATATCATACACAAATTAAAAACATAACCACAAAATCTAAAATTTTAAATAAAAGTTTACTGACCTTTCGTTCTTGTATTTGTCTGTATCTAGTCCATCATAAACAATGGCAAACAAATAAATAATCAATTTACAGCATTTGAAAAAAAAAAAATCCAAAGGATAACGAAAAATAACTTCTGAGTATAATTAAAAACGTATGTACGACATCGCCATCTTATATATGACAGCAGCGCTAAGTTAGGCGCGATTGAATGTTCATGGGGGCTGCCATACAACACTAATAGTGTCGTTTCGAGACGACTTTTATTTTTCCGGAAATTAGAACTGTCCCTTTCAATACGTGTCCCTCTCATGCCACCTCTCCCCTAAAGGCCCCTTAAATTAAATGTACTTCCAGATTTTCATCAAACCCATGGACGCAACGAGTTTTGATCGGCCGATAAATTCAAATTTAATCAAAAACATTTTTTTATCCGAGAGATCAATTCATGACATTATAATTTGAAAATGATTTCGGGTATATAACCACCGCGGCTGTTCTTGACGAAGCGTATTCTAGACGTTCAAATTGCGTCACTTTGTCAAGTACTTATGGCCGTATGCCACGAATAACACGAACAATATCAGCCTCCAAGAAGGATTCTTGCTGGTTTATTAACCTAAACCAGTAACTTCTTGTAGTCCCACAAGAAATAAACGAAAGGACCTTGGAGGCCAATTGACGAGTCCATTGCTCAAATTCAGCTAATCGCCAAATTGTGATTTCAATAAGTTGACGGTTGAAGTTTTATTTACATCACTTGATCAATTCTTAACCGATTGTTTGGAGATCTTCAGGATATACTATGTATGTTTCTCCAATGTTTTTCGGAGGTAAAAATTTTCCTATTTTTCGACTCTTAAACAACCTACATACTGCCGACCGGGAAATGTCACTTATATTGCAAAATTCTTTCGCCATATGGGCCCCAAATTTTGAATTTATAAGTTCCGATCATAAATTCGTTATTTACTGCTTTAAAAACTCTCATATACCAACTTTAATTGGAATCAGACTAGAATTGGTGCGGCCATTTTTAATTTAAGTTTTGATCATAAATTCGTTATTTGTTACCTTAGAAAACCCCAGGTACCCACTTTCATTAGAATCGGAACAGAATTAACAAAACTCGTCCGCCATATTGGCGCAGCCATTTTGAATTAATAAGTTTAACCACGAATTCGGTATTTGGGACCATAACAACCCATTTTCATTGGAATCGGAAGAAAATTGGCAAATTCAACCATATTTCCGCGACCATTTTGAATTTTTCAAAACTGGACTTCGAGATGATGCATCATGGGAGACGAACCTTCATGCAAAATTTCGAAACTCTGCAATGATTTTCAACGAAGCTATGGGACCATCCTTCCTGGGAGTAACGCCATAGAATAAATAATTATTGTTCGCTCGTTCGTTTCTTCGGAATACAGGGCCAGATACGCAACTCGGGATGCACACACATATATTAGAGAATACAGAACTAATAACACGTCTTTACTTAGATTTATAGTGTAAAGTGTTAGTGGGGCTTATGTGTTTGGCATGCAGGTGGCTCTGTGTCGCTTTGTGTCGCCACACTACTCCCCTTCCAGTAACGCGTTAACCGTGTTGCGAAACAGACCTTACTCTTCATTTCCTGGTCCGCCATATGTCCTTAGCGGTTCCTTAGTTGCATCTCGCTTTTCTGCTGTAGTTGCTTGCATGAGTGCGGGTTTCAGGCGGTCTGACGAGAGTTTATTCGGTTTCCCATTTACGTTTACCGTGTAGCAAGCTTCGTCGTCCCTGGAAAATTATCCGACAGCTTTGAGGTGAGTTCAGGATTACGACAAGGATGCCTACTTTCACCTTGACTATTTCTTATAGTAATAAATGATATTCTTGTCAGTGCTGTAGATAGTAGAACAGGCGGCAAACAATGGGGTTTGCTAGATCGGCTTAAGGATCTTGACTACGCAGATGATATCTGCCTACAGACACCAGGACCTCAAAACATGTTAAACAATTTGGCAACAGAAATTAGTCCAGCAGGCTTAAGGCTCAATCCAACTAAAACCGAAGAAATTCGGATAAATGCAAACACCCTTGAACTGACAGCGCTGAATAACCGTGACGTGGAACTGGTCGATAAATTCTCCTAGCTCGGTAGTACTATTACTGAAAAGGGCGGGGCAGAAGAAGATGTCAGTTCCAGAAAAAATAAAGCACGAGGCACATATGCATGCCTCAGTGCGCTCTTAGCAGCTGTGCGAATCGGTCGTGATTGTCAAAGCGGATAAAAAACAGTGTAATACCATAAACACGAGCAAAGGTGTTTTTTTCTTAGCTCGTCGTATTACTCTTCTTTTTCCTTTCGTCGTGGTTTTTTTTAGAAAAGTGTAAGGCAATCAAATCGAGTTTCAATTTAAAAATTTTTAAGTGCACCGTAGGTGCTAATGCACCCAAAACAAAAGAGAAGGTGATCAGGACACCAATAGGTACTATCAAGTGAATGTGCAGATATAACAAAATAAGAAATAAAAAGGGAAAACCAAAACCAAATAAATAAGAAAATACAACAATTAATAGTAACATAAAAATCCATTTACTATTTAAAAAATTCTTAATTTCCATTCTTTTCTTACTTCTTTATCTAACCTTAAAAAACACGCATAGCACTGCCAGCACTGAAGGGCTAATTTTTTAGCACTTAAAGCTGAAACAACGACAGATTGCATAACTTTAGGTGAAAGGAAAAACGCCGTCCAAGGAATAAAGCACGCAAAAAAATGCCGCCTACGGGCGGAAATAGATTTGCTCTGCTTGATCCAGATGGGATAACTACGAGCAGAAAAAGACCTAAACATAGCAAACAAACTTTGATGACTTCGGATTATCCAACCATAGAAGAAACGCTATACCAAAATAAACTGGGTGCAGATCCCAAATACATCATAATAGAAAGTGATCAGGAAAACTTAAAGCCAGCTCAAATACCTCCGTATCTATTGCAAAAAGCAATAGAAGATATCACAAAAAAAATAAAAACCAGGAAAACACTAAGGGACGGAAACATCTTACTTCTAGTCGCTGACAAGGCGCCTGCGGAAAGGTTAATAGAAAAACTAAAGAAGGTCGGCAACTACAAAATAAAAGCCTCCTTACACTCAAGACTAAATCAAACAAAAGCGATTATTTATGAACCCTCCCTAAAATATTTCCAAAAGGAAGACATATTAAAAACCCTACAACTAGCGGACAATAATATTGTGGATGTAAAAATCCTAACAAAAATAAATACGGAGACTAACGAAAACCAGCCCACAGGTGCCCTAATAGTTTCTTTTAACTCGTACCAATTACCAACGTCTATCGACATTTTTTATGAAAAGGTGAAAGTAACCCCGTATATACCGGCACCATTACGCTGCAGAAATTGCTGGGAGCTCAGGCATCATGAAACGCGTTGCACAAATCAAAGAGCGTGCGCAAAGTGCGGTGTACCTGTCCAACCGGAACAACAACATTTTTGCACCACCAAGGCGTGCATATCCTGCAAAGTGGCAGGGACACATACCACACTAGACCGATCCTGCCCCCTATTCGTAATAGAAAAGAAAATAATGGAGCTCAAAACTCGGTATCATTTAACAAACTTTGATGCCAGAAGACGCTTTTACGAAGAAAACCCAGAATTAAGGGCGAACAGAAACACCCCCATTGTAGAAAACTCAATGACGCCACAATACTCCCGGGAGATCATCAGTCAAACAACACCCCAACAAACAAGTCCAACACCAGGAGCAAGCAACATGACCTACGCTCATTTAGTTAGACAACAATCAAATGTGAAATCAGATACTATTTTAACTAATAATCCTACAACAACCGAAACCGCAAATCCTCTTACTCCCCAACTAGAAACAAACCAAGTAAACAAAAAAATTACTATTACAAACGCAAACAACACTACAAAAAAAACTATCAATACAAACAACAAAATACTGATTAAAACAAATAGCACCCCAAAAAAAGAACACATCACAACCACTATCACTACTAAACATAACAATACGGACAACAACTACGCCACAAACATAGAACAACAAGAATCCGAGACCCTCAATTACTCAATCGTTGGAAACACAATTCCAACGATCTACACAACCGAAGACGCAAACAAAAAATTATCCCTAACACCACCAAAAGAAAAATTAGCCTTTGCAGAGGCATGGGCTACACAATTTTCGAAGAATTACGAAAAACTAAAAACGCCTAAAACCCCAGAAGACAACATTATGGCAGTCTCTGAGGATGAATCTTCACTACCAACACCATGATTTCCAAAAATGCGTACCAAACTCCAACAAGCTACAACATTAACCATCTTCAAGGCAACTACACCAACATAGGCCAGCAAAACCTAAGAGATACAGCTTCCACGAGCACAGAACCAACACAAAACATGAACAGGGGCAGCGATTTCAACAAACAGTCGCTGAAGACCCTCACACTATTACAGTGGAACATTAACAGCTTCTTTGCAAACAAAAGCGACCTTGACTTAATTTATCATGCCAGCAAACCAGACGTATTGGCACTCCAGGATACCTACCTCAAAGACAATAACCGAAAACTAGCATACAAAGACTACAAAATCTACACTCACAACATACATCAACCGGACACAGGACGAGGTGCCCTGGCGATCCTCGTACAAAACACCATCACATCAAGAGCTCTCCCACTAGAAACGGCCCTAAACGCACATGCAGTCACGCTACTTCTACCTCAGCCACTTCACGTGGTCAATATATACATCCACCCCCACACCACACTAGCCATCTCAGACCTTAATAATCTTCTGGTACAAATACCTCACCCACTAATAATAATAGGCGATTTCAACGCCCACAATCAAATATGGGGCAGCAACTACAAAAATCAAGCAGGTCGTATCCTAGAGCAATGGCTCGATGATACAGACCTCTGCCTACTTAACGACGGTACACCCACTCATTTTAGTACCTCCAACACACTCACAGCAATAGATCTTACTTTCACTTCATCCACCCTAGCCCCCCATACACAATGGTCAGTTACCCCACTCCCCAAAGGCAGCGATCATTTTCCAATTCAAATCACGCTTAAACATCAAATACATACAACACGACACGTGCCACGTTTTAAAGAGAACAGAGCGGACTGGACAGCATACAGACTTTCGATCTCACACTACTTGGACCTCCATAAAGAAACAACAAACATAGAAAAGGAATCAAGCACTCTCAGAAAAGCAATAAGGCAGGCAGCAAACGCGGTCATGGGCACCACTACTCCGCACATTAAAACAAAACCCAGGTGGCTAAATGGCTCAGTTGCCTATAAAATAAAAGAAAAAAACAGAACCTGGAGAAAATACAAGCGAAACCCGACACCAGAAAACGCGCTGGACTACCGGCAGAAAAACGCCTCAATGAAGAGAGTCATAAGACAAGCCAAAAAGGAACAATGGGTTTCTTTCTTATCGGGTATAACCCCAACCTTAACCACACAAGAACTGTGGCACCGTATAAAAACATTCAAGGGTAAGCCAACCTCACCCTTAGCTTCCGTCCAGCAGGGCGACAAGCTCTTAACGAGCCCGGAGGACATAGCCAATGCTTTTGCAGAAGAGACCAGCAGGTACTCTTTTTTATCCGCCACAAACCTACAATCACGCTCAGAGAGTAGCGCAGGTACCCAAGAATCGCTAAAGATCCTTACAGCAAACATCACTCCTAGAGAGGTCATATACACACTGAACTCTTTTAGGGGATCCACACCAGGCATAGACGGTATCACATACAGAATGCTGTCCAACTCACCACCTTGTTGGCATAGTAGATACACGAACATGTTAAATAAGATTATGGCCACCGCACGCTTCCCACAGGACTGGAAGGTAGCCGTCGTGGTCCCGATCCCCAAACCTCACTCTGGTGTGCTCACCTTTACCAATCTGAGGCCAATACATCTCCTCAAAACAAGCTCAAAAGTTTTTGAAAAGGTCTTAGGGTCAAGAATATCTTGGGCGCTGGAACAGCTCCTACATCCGTCACTGATAGCTTTTAGACCGGGCAGGAGTGTGCAAACCCTCCACCTCGAGCTAGAAACCAATTTACGCGACGCTTTTCGTCAAAGAAAACATGCAGTAATGCTATCAATGGACCTAACAAAAGCTTTCGACAGAGTACGAGCCTGCTGGATCTCCAAACAGCTGCACGAATGGCATTTCCCTCTGCAGATAATAAATCTAATATCAAACTTCCTCGCAAATCGTCAAATACTCGCGAGAATTCGTGGATATTATAGTAAACCCCACCCACTGAAAAACGGCCTACCACAAGGCTCTCCCCTCTCAGTGCATCTCTTCAACATTTACACACACTCTTTGGGTGCTTCACTTGCAAATATAGAAGGCCTAGCTCATTGGATATACGCGGACAATCTAATCCTCCTGGCGGCAGGAGAACACAACAGAGTCCAGGCGACATTAAATAAAGCGTATAACATTGCTTTCAAATGGGCAAACATTAGAGATGCTCAATTCTCCCCCAATAAAACCGAGGCTCTTCACATCTGCCGCAAGCGCTCATGCTACCTTGCACAAATTCGCTTAAATAGTCAAATCATACAACTCAAAAACGAAATACAAATCCTGGGGCTAACATATGACAAAAACCTACTATGGAGGGCACAAATCAAAGCAACAACCAGAGCTATAAAAATTCGCAACAACATGCTGAAATCCATATGCACAAACAGAGCTGGCCCACCCGCTACGCTTGCGGTGAACATTGCCAAACAACTGACTCTCGGGTGCCTGGATTTCGGTCTACCCAACTACGGCTTCTCCTCCGTAACCGCCCGCAAACCTTTGCAAGTTGCTCTCAACACCACGGCTAGGATAGCGCTAGGGGCATTACCTAGCACCAACCTAGATGCTCTGAGCATTGAGGCTGGTTTCATAGACATAGACTACAGAAGAGACTTACTCCTGCAGAAGACAATAGCAAAAAACTTACTTTCCTCATACAAACCGCTATACCACACCCTAATGTACTGCTGGGACAGGCGACACGAAACAGTTAACAGCTACACACCATCGCTGCTACGCGGTCTTATAGGCATGCCTGATGAGGCAAAGAGCATACCAAACAACCACCCTCCAATAGCAAACACACCCTTCCCTCCCTGGTTAGTGGACCCAAAACACATAAATTTCACGCTGAACAAATACCTAAAAGACAACACCAGCGCATTAATCTACAAGAAATTGCACTTCGAACAAAGGGACCAATACACAAATAGTAACCCAAACACAATCTTCTTGTACACTGACGCATCAAAATCAGACACTGGAACGACGTACGCATTAACGGACGACACAGGGACCCCCATAGAAGTAGGAAGGCTACCTGACGGTACCAGCGCCTACTTCGGTGAGTTATACGCAATTTGGGAAGCGGTTGACTGGGCCAAAAGATCACGCGTAAACACCGTCATCTACTCAGACTCCTTGGCCGCTTTAAAGCACATTAGCAACCCGAAGGCCACCAGCCCACAGACGGACTACATAAAAGAAACGATCCACAAACATGATATCACACTAGCTTGGTGTCCAGGTCACGTGGGAATTCAGGGAAATGAAGCGGCCGACGATCTAGCGAAAAATAACGCACCCCGGATAATCACGAAGGAGCCTCCAAACCTGGACAGAACCGTAAACATTATCAAAGAAAAAATCAAACGCAGCAAACAAAACAGATGGGACTCCTCCACCTGTTTCCTTAAAAAAATTTGGCCTACGGCATGCGCCCCAAAAATTCCCCCCTGGACCCGACCAACGACGATCATTTTCACCAGGTTACGACTAGGTCACTCGATGGCTTTCAAAAAGTACATTTATGACAAAACATCACCACCAACATGCCCTTACTGTGACGTCCCTCTTACAGCGGAGCACTTCTTTTTTACATGCCGAGAAGTAACAAACTCACTGCGACGCCTCAACTATCACAAGCCAGCCCACGAATTGCTACAGCCAGACAGAGACCCGACACAGACTCTTTTCCCACTGTTAAACGACCATGGCTTACTAATTGACCTCAGACCATCCATAAGGACTACACAGACAGATCCCGCACCCAATAATCACCACAGAAGTTAACCTTTTAAATAACATAGCCCACCAGCCCTAGATAATAAAATACTAACCAGATACTTTTACCACTAATTTAGAAGTAACTACAATTAAGCGCAAGCCTACTAACCCTAGACAATAACCCTACAGTATTCAACCCCCCAATTACTAACACCCCCGGTTCTGGCCCAAAAGGCGTACCAGCCGCGGGCCAAAAATTATTAATAGCTGTTAGCGTAAGGTTCTTATATACTTAGGCTAGGACTATCAATAAATAAATAATAATAATAATATGCATGCCTGTTCCGCATATGGATATCAACAGAGTTCTCAACTAACACCAGATTGCGGCTGCTCAACTCCAACGTTAAGGCAGTTATTTTGTATGGTTGCGAAACATGGAAAGTCACCCAATTCATCACAGGGCGCCTACAAGTCTTCATCAACAGATGCCTTCGTCGTATCCTAAAAATCCGCTGGCAAGATAGAATTTCAAACGAAGAACTATGGCGCCGTGCCGGCCAAGAAAGGATAGACGACCAAATCAGGCGAGGGAAATGGAATTGGGTTGGCCACGCCTTGCAGCGCAAAAACGAAAATCTAACCAAACAGGCCCTTGACTGGAATCCTCAAGGATCCCGTCGAGTCGGAAGACCTAGAACAACGTGGAGGAGAACCCTATTAGCAGAGGCCGTAAGAACTGGGGGATTCTGGTCAGAGGTGAAAGCTGTCGCGCAAAACAGAGTCTGCTGGAGGGCAACTGTTTTCGCCCTCTGTCCCATGAGGAATTAAAGGAGCGTAGGTTAGGTTAGGTTGAAATGGCTGCCCCCACCAGGGAGCCCACTTAGGCACGCCATTGGGCCCATTGTGATGCCATTCTGGTATTGGGACATAGTTCAGGCCATTTCAAGCCATTTTGAGCCTTTGATAAAGCGACAGAGTCTAGAGACACCAGCTCAGAGACATATTTTGCAGCTCGCTCAATCCATCAAGGAAAGGTGAGCCAAGGTAAGTCCCTCTTTTCCTTGCTAGGGCGGGACATGTACAGAGAAGATGGGAGACAGTTTCTTCCTCTTGTTCATTACCACAACTTCTACATAAGTCGTTGTGGGGGAGTCCTAATCTTTCGGCGTGTGGGCCAAAGGGACAGTGACCAGTCAGCACCTTTACCACGTGGCTTATCTCATTTTTGTTCAACTGAACCAGAGATTTTGAACGCTTTGCGTCCAAAGTTGGCCACATTGCATGAAGAGTGCGACAAACCGTTGCTGTGGTCCATCTCAGCCCGGCTCGAGCTACTCACAGCTTGTTTATAGGTGGCTAAGGGCATTCCCATTCGGGTTAAGTGGGGTGTCCTTTCCACTTCGGTTCCCTGTCTAGCAAGCTCATCTGCCCTACAGTTTCCCCTAATCCCACTGTGTCCAAGGCTTCTATTGTCGCACAAAAGGTCTTCCAGGATTCCCTTTTTGACTTTCGCAGTTCATATTTGAACTCCCTGAGACGACTTTTGTAGTTGTCCCAGTCCGAAGCCAGGTTAGATTTGTCCTTATTGAAGGCCTTTCTGCTTTCAGACCTTAGTTTGAGAAGTCTGCTGTTCCACCAAGGGGGTTTGGTTTTACCCCCATATTTTCTAGTGGGACAGGCTGCTTCTAATGCGTTATTCAGGAGGTTGCTGAGATTTGTCACTTGGTGTTCGAGATCTTCAGCACTCCAAGGGTGGGTGGGAACATCCTCAGGGACGGATCTTTCCACTAATTGTCTGTATATGGCCCAGTGTGTGTTCCGGACATTCCTGTAACCAGGGGCCTTCTTCACAGTTGAGCACTTATTGACATTAAAAAGGATGACTCTGTGGTCAGAAAAGGAGTGTTCACTGGATACTCTCCAGTTTTCCACACGATTGAGCAGATCTGGGGAAACAAGAGTAATATCCAAGACTTCTTGTCTTACCCTTGTGATGAACGTGGGTTCATTTCCCCTATTGCATAGCAAGAGATTGTGCTGAAGTAATAAATCAAAAAGCAACTCACCTCTTATATTTGTATCAGAGCTGCCCCAAACGGTGTTGTGAGCATTCGCATCACATCCAACGATGAGGCTGGCTCCACGACTAGCCGCTTCTTTTGCGGCAACAAAGAGACTGGAGCTGTCTAAATTTCCCTCGTATGGTAGGTAGACAGATCCAATCCACGTAGGCCTACCGCCTTTCCTGTTGTCCAAGCAGGCCAGTACATTATCAGCATTGCTAAATTTAGACAACATAAAAGCGTTAAGGTCATTTTTAACAATTAAACAGGTTCTTGGCTTACCTCCCCCATTTCTGGGATACAGCAACCTGTATTAAGGAGTCCTGATTCCGCATACAAGGCCCCGGACAATCCAAGGCTCTTGTACCAGGACGACATCTATATCAGCCTTAGAGAGGCGTAAGCATAGGCTGGCGGATGCAGCCTTGCTGTGATGGAGATTAATCTGCGCTACTCTTAACATCGTGGTTGGGAGTAGTGGGATCAATCTCGATCACCGTAATATCAGCCTCGTCTTCTTCCGGTGTGAGAGTAATATCATCATCTCCCACCGAAAGAAGTTGGGCAAAGTCACCCAGTTCGTCCTCCGTCCTTGACGGCGAAGGAACGCCTGAGAAATTTGAATCCTCAGAGGATAGAAAAAGAGGGTCGTTTGAACCCAGGGTTGGTAGGTGAGTATCCTCAGGCACCTTAGGATCAGCTACTCCTGTTCCTGTAGCATCCGCAATACTAGACACATTGGGTTCAGCTACTTGCGTACCTGTGTCACCCGCAGTGCCAGGTACGTTGGAATCAGCAACATCCGTACCTGTAACACCCGCCGTGCCCGAGGGCTCACCATCTGGAGCCACAGGTGGAGCAGTTGAAACCGTTCCACTCTGGGGCAAAGAGTCTTTTTTGTACAGCCTCAGGGTAATTGAGGAAAACCCATAGCTTATGACGTCTCCAGATTTCGCCAAAGGTCCCAGCGACTCCTCGCTAATTACTAATGTAACCGCTCGGCCGTCGCCTTTAGGGTCCTCCAGTTTCGTAATCCTCCACGAAGACGTCTGTAGCTGTGGGTTACTCAACCGAATAATACCCAGAATAGCCTGAGGCTCGGCTGGTTCTGCTGGGATCCAGGAAAGCGCTCTTAGCCGATTCGGGATTTCCTCCCTCGTAACAACCTTGAGTTTGGCGCCTGGCCATGCTTCCCCAATTCTGGATATGGCTATCCTATAGAGATCGACAGATCTCTGATCGGCACAAGCGATGAGCTTCACGCGGCCCTGAAACCATTCGCTATCGCGACAGTGAGGAACAGTGCCAGGATGCTCCTGAAGGATTGGGAGGAAAATCGTCGCGAGCCTGACCTCAAGTTTCCTCCATTTATCAGGCAGAATGGTGCCATCTGGATCGTTTTCGTCGATGACGGCGATCACAATCTGACCTTCCAGCACTTGGCTGTAGGTCTTAGTAGTAGCAGGATGTATGGAAGTGTTCCTGCTACGTTTAGCCTCAGGGTGATTAGGTTTCTCAAGGGACCTCTGACGCGTAAAGAAAGAAGAAGTATAATGGCGGTTTGTTATTCTGACCCCTACTTTCAACCTATTAGGGCTATTTAGTTCTTATAAATCTTATTAACTATTAATAGAGTAATGATAGTTTAAAATTGCAAAACTGAGCTCGAGGACACATACCGAATGGTGAGTAATATTGTTGAATAGGTTCTCCTCTTAGAAAGCAAGTAGGACATTCACCTCCTCATATGAATTGGTGAAAATTAAATCTAACCACTTTCGACTACTGTTTGGTTACCTTATAACTAGCTGAAGGTCATTGTTATAAAAAAATATCGACCAGTTTATTATTAAAGAATGAGCCAGCCTTTCAAAACTGTCCACTGATAGGGAAAGCGTATTGGTACCAGTCTTATAAGAGACGAAAATTCTTGTGTTATATGTTTCATATTCTAACATGAATCAAACTTAACCCTAAGTAAAAAGTTTCATCACGCACCCAAATAAAAATTGAGTCCATCTCAATAAATAAATAATACAAAACGCTTCAATTTTCTTTCGGATAATCTTGAAATAACTCAAATGGGATTTTTTATTATCTATTCTTGTATCTAATGCATATCTAATATGATTCACAGGTAAATTTGTGCCATATTTAATTTAAATTTACCTGAGCACAGCACAAGCCCGTTTCGTGCCCCGCGCGGCCTCCCCGCACATAAGTGCTAAACATTTAATCAGATGTAAATATTAATCAGTTTTATCGCTTCTGAGCCTCATACGTCGTGCACACATTGCCCGCAATCGGAGCGGAACATTTTATCAAAATATGCAAAATTGCCACCTGTAATCCGTCGAATTCTATACATTTATTCATTTCATTTATTAAAATCATCGTAATGTATGCATTCAATTTATCTCTCCACCCGCGCCACATCTCGGCGCTTATCGCCAGATCTTTCCCCGAGATTATGTCATGCTTTGCCAGGATTTGTGTGTGTGCTGCGCGAGCAAATCCACCTTCGCCAGGTAACCCCAGCAGGGGTAGGGTTGAGCCACTCATTTTCACTTTTCCGCAGGTTTGGCGACTGATGCTATCCTGACTAGGTGCTGTTTTAAGCGGATTACACCGCCAAAGCTGGGATATGTTTTCAAGCTTATACGGAATGTTCTGCAATTGTGGTCGTACAGCCAAAGAGCAACGCTCTAATGCAAAACTCGCGAATTGTACCTGTATATCGCAATAGTTTTTATCACCTGGCTGCGAGGATTGAAAGTTGTATCCTTCCGGGAATGAAGCTTCTAATTGAAGTTCGCAGTAGTCCTGTTTTGGTGCTGTTAATTCAGTCACGGACACAAAACTATCGCTTATCCCTTGCCAGGCTCTCCATTCACATACTCGTATGCCCGCAGGTGCATTCGTTTTTTTTCAAGCAAAACTGTTTTCCACCTGGAAAAACATTGTGCACCTCTCTATGATTTACGAATTACCCTGCGGCTTTTCCTAATTTGTTTTTGATCCGCAGATATTTTGTGCTGCTACTGCTACCAGGAAGTAATTTGTTCGTTATTACGTTGAAGTAATTTCCTCCTCCACGTATTTTTCATTTTTTTCTGATTTTGTTACCTGTGCTCTCCGCGTTTTGTCTTACCAGCAGAAGCAATCAAGGTTGCATGGCGGCGGCTCTCTTAGGTCACGGTCTCAAGGATACGTGAGGTAGAGGCAAAAATTTACATTTTCACCTCATTACGGGCACCGCGAAGCCTGTAAATAGGTGGTTTTCGTGTTTTGATTTTATTTTTTCCTGTTTTCCCTCGCAAGGAAATGGCAAAAATACACACAATAAAAAATCCTATTGACGTCGAATTGTCGTGTATGTGGAAACAATGTCACAGATTGCCGAGGGTCTCGGCATTAATAAGAAAAAGGGTTGTGTGCAAGGTTTGCGAAGCAGTTGCCACTTTCATTGCGAACGATGAAGGGTGGAAAAATTGGAATACGACGAAGTAATTTCCGCTTGGTGGGAAAAAGTATGACTTGTAACAACGGAAATAAAATAAATAACAATAAAAAAATTATGGATGGACGGAGGGCGGGGATCCTATAATAAAACGATGTCTAAAAAGGACATTCTCGTGCCTTGAGAAATTACTAGCAGCTTTTCGACAAAATCAATTGTAATGTTAATTAATATGACGTTGGGATGAAAAATCCCTCTGTATATTCCTTGAAAATTAACTTCATAACATTAAGTAATAGAAAATTAGATCACAAAGTTCAATAACACACAACAAGAAACTTTTAGTTGTGGGAAAAATTGGGAGCGCTATCCAGGGTAGCTTATTATGAGCGCTGCAAATTTCATCCAGGATTGATAGAGTTTTCAGAAGTTTTATAGAACGAGCAAAACTGACATTTATCTTGAACCACTAGCCACTAGCATACTCAGTAGACTGGTTCTCGTTCGAATACAGAAGTTAAGCAGCACTGGACCGTGGTTAGTACTTAGCACGGAGACCGCTTGGAAAATCGACAGTCGCGCTTGGAAAAAGACGAAAAAACAATTTCAAAAGTCGAACAACACTTCCAAAGCTGCTTGTCCTCCGTATCGAGCGAGAGCCGGGCTATTGAGTTTGCTAATGTCACATTTTATGGGCATGAAGATAATTGCCCGTTTTCTTTTTTTATATAAAATTTATGAAAACTCCAAAAAGCTCCCTTGAGAGTGCTCCAAGTACACTCCCCTGTGCATCGCTCCCAATTTTTCCCACTGGGAAGCTTTACAACATTCGAAGCTTATTCACATATTCACAGGTGTCCATGAATACTTCAAAAAGCTTTTTTATAATGCTCCTAGAACGCTTTGGAGGGAGCATAAAACGGAATGGTCTGCAATGACATGCAATGCTAAAAATTATATAGAACTGGTATTGGTTCGGTAGCGCTGCAAGCTTTTTAAGGAAAGCGTAAACATAGCTATTTGAGCATTCACGGGCAGCGCTCTCTTAGGTGCAAATTGGCGCAATTTCTGGAATTAGATTTGTAAAAAAAATTTAAAACTAAATTAAATAAATTGGAAAGGTATTCACCATTATTTTCATCTAGTGAAGCAATTCCTTTTTGTTACCGCGATTTATTTTTCTTGTTGAATATCGATGAAATATTCTGACCGTTTGTCCCCGAATTCATGTGGATCCCGCGGGAGCAAGAAGTTACACGAAATAGTTTTATCGGAGTATTTACATTGGATATTTAATAGGGAACCCAAAATAAATATTTAAGTGTTTGTGCCTTTGTCCATTATCCTTCATTGCGACCAAAAAATCAAAAGCTGGTTGGGCGCAATATAGTATACTGCACCAGGCGCTAAGCTAAGTAAGTACCAGCCTTGCGCCAATAGAGGATTACGACCATATATTCTGGTAGTGCATGGAACTGGAAAAAACGGAGGAAAGAGATTGGAACTTAAATTAGGTAATTAAAGGCTACAATTCATATGCCTGGCGAACTAGCAAAGCTAGAAAAAATGAAATGAAGAAAACTCTACGACGGCAACGAAGAGTGTCGTGGTTGAGGAAATTCTTCTCGAAAATACAGAAAATATCGGAAAGTCTCAAAGTTCATGAAATAATGAGAAGGATGGCAGAGAAGCTGGAGGAAACCAGTAAAATCATGATGAAAGTTTACTCTTTAGGAAGGTACTTCTCGGGTATGTATTGCGATTATTCGAAATCGAATTGAAACGAGGCTGACCCGATATTGGGTTGACAGGATCGTGACAGAAGAGGGATTGAAATGACTTGGCTTTTCGAAATATTCGCCTGTTTCAACCAATGCGACAAGAAGACGATTGCAATCAAACATGGCCAGCGCTTTCATATGTACAAATAGTGCACTTGCACTGGACGCAATTCAACTGGGACGCAATTTTGAGGAGCTGTTGTGGTGTAATATGGCATACTGCACCGGGCGCAAAAAACACAAGGGCCGACCCTGACTGCATTTCCCGCTGGGATATTATATTTTCTTCATTGAACTGATTGAACTGATATTGACACCCTGTTAAAATGAATAATCATACTTAAACCTAAATTTAGCACATGCAAGTTAATTGGGTAATTGATAACGAAGAGGCTTTTAGATTTTATGGATTACGAGAGTGTAGTTGACATTAAGATTACTTAGAAATTTTTACTAAATAACTTATGGAGCAATTCCATTCATCCATTCAATGGCGCTACAGCCATAGAACCTTGCCCTCTAAGACATTTCTCTACGTTTGACGGTGGCTTGCTGCATGTCTCCAGTTTCGGATATTAAGCATTTCCTCTGCATCAGCCATTAAAGAATCTATCAATCTCCTCTTGGGTCTGCCTTCTGGTCTATTTCCCGAAATTTCGTTCATCCTGATAACTTGGCCGGCTGGTCTTTTATTAAAGTTGAGAGTTCTAGGTCGTCAAAAATTTCATACAACTCGTTGTTGTATCTCCTTTGCAATACACCATCATCAGAGCCGGCATTTGACTTTTTGGCGCCCGGTGCATATTGCGCCCCCATCAGCTGTTCATTTTTTGATCGCAGTGAAGGACAATGGAAAAATACCGAAACACTCTGTGAATTTCCTTTAATACATGAAAATGAAGACAGGGGAGCAGTTTTCTTCTGAATTTTCACCCGGTGCAGATGCACCAATTTCACATATGAAAACGCCGCCCTTGCCTTATCCACTCAGGATTTGCTTCGCGATTTTGCTTTTGTGCTGAGTTTTCTCTCGCTATAACTTCACAAAACCCTCCCGCTAATGCCTTTTAATGCCCCAGGCTGTTTTTCGGTGCTAGCTGCACTTCCTTAACTATTTCCAGTAGTATTTCTCGGCAACGAAAATCTATAGTACTATATGGGTGATTGTCATGAAATGGGGGTAGTGGCTGGCTGGCCGTTGTTCTTTAGCTACAACGCCTCAAACATATTTTTTCTGGGGTGAAAATCTCCATCCAGTAATAAAACATTCTCTCCTTCATCGCCTCCCGCGGCAAGCACTCTTGAACAAAATGGCGGCCCTTCGACCACCGAAAATGTCGCCTCCGTAACCTGTCCATTTTCCGCTTTTACGTCACGGCACTACGTTTACGGAAAAACAGTGCATTATTGCCGCGCGCCTAGGGTCTCAAACGATAGCAGCAGTGTTCCGAAACTGATCACCGGTATGTATTACGCGGGCGGATACCTGCTTAGTTAGATGTCAGTGTTTACATTCTGACTGTTGTTTGTTGCAAATTTCAATAAAAACTATAAGAATAGCGCACACGCAACGACAAATTGGTTGTCAAGTGGCACTAAGTAGTGAAAACGAATCGTCACAAGTTTCTTTATGAATGTTTATCCTCGCCGGACGTTTAGACTGTGAACAATTTATAAACAAGAGAGCAACCCTCAAGAAAATTATCGAAGAAAAAAAAACTGTCGCCTCCGTAATGTGTGTTTTCGTTGTGATATGTGTTGCAAATCTCTTTTAACTCGGTTCGGTGAATTTGTTTGCATTTGTAGAGCAAGCAAATTTTCGGAAAAATTGTTTGCTCTCATTGGTCATGAAAGCGACGGATTTTTCGATGAAATGTCGCTACCGTAATTGTCGCCTCCGAAGCCATATAATTTCGGCTTTTCGATATAAACTTCTCACTGTCTATACCTCGTGTGTATTTATGTGGAAATATACAGAAAGTACTTCAAAATAATGTTGAAAACACATGAGAAAATTTTTTTTCAGCACTTTTTTTTCTGTTCACAAATTTTTGTTCAAATCTCAAAAACTCCCATTTCATGACAATCACCCATATACTCGAATCTCCATAATAGAGATCCCTAAGTCGTTCTCTAAGCCTTCATATTTCAAGGGATAATAGATGATCACTGCACTGCATGTATTTGTTTCTACTGTAGAATCTTGCATAGACAAAAAAACAGATCTTAGCAGCCTTCCTTTTTTTTATATGATAGTCTAAGCTTAGGTGTCACCCTTTATACTACTAGTCCTTCATGCCGTACACGTCATGGTCCAATGTCTATCAGTAAGCTGGCTGGTAAGGAGATTGAGGAACCTTACGTTTGAACTCTTGGGTGTTGTATGAGTTCGTAAATACTGAATGTGGTAGGTTGGTCCACTGTCAAGTTATAAATGAATTTCTAAACCGGAGTGGGCGCGAAGATAAGGGCTCTCAACTATAAGGGTGAGCCGAGTGGGCAAGTCTTTCGTTGCGGAAGAAATGTTGCCGTGGAGCCATTAGAGTACTTATTTCAGTGGAGCAGTCAGCGGTAAAATTTTGCAAGAACTGCTACTTTCCTACGGTGGCTTAATGAGTCAATTGAAGAGTAAATATCGCTCTGACCAACAACTTGGAAGCGTGGCTTTGCACCTTGTCCAGCCATGCTAATAAGATTCTCGGGGCTCCGACCCAGTTACACAAATTGTATTCGAGGCGGGGACGAATGTAGGACTTGTGTTGTAGGCCCTGGCCGACGTCTGAAGGAGGAATTTGGAATATGTGATTATTCCAGCGCACATCTTCGGCTACTGTTATGCCTAGGATATTTAGAGACGGTGCTGCCGTTAGGATTTTATTGCCCACAGAAATAGAAGGACGGTCGGTGTAAGTTTTATTGGAGATGAGACAGTACTTCGTTTTCAATGCATTAAATTCTTGAGCCCCCAATCAAGAATAAGTTTGATATCCCTGTTGATTGAATTGGATATGAGTTCACGATGAAGCAGACAAGATCTGGCGCGTGCTTGTCTTACAGTATCGAAGCCATAGGAGTACCATAGAGTGTCGTCATCAGCAAAGATGTGGAGTGAATTGGAGCAGGTCATTTATAAAAACTAGGAAGAAATCTGGTGATAGAATTGAGCCCTGGGGAACACATGCGGAGATGGTATGTGGGACATAGAAGGTACTTTCAACAACTTCAGAACAGAGACGATACAGGGGTTTATAGTCGAATTAGGGATCCATAATAGTGCGACTGGTGGGAATTACAAATCAAGAGCTATGACACCGTGCCGACCAAGAAACGATAGACGGCGAAATCAGGCGAACGGAATGCAATTGGATTGACCGGACCTTGCGAAAAACAATGGAAAAAGGCACAGACACTCTGTACAGTTCCTTTAATATATGACAATGTAGGCACGAGAACACTTTTTCATTTTTGTTTCGTGTTTTATTTTTTTTTAAATCTTAATTTCTGAAATTGCGCCCGGTTCAAGTGCACCATTTGCACCTATGATAATGCCGCAACTGTCCATCCTCTCTGGTTGGGCCTAGTATGCACCTGAGAACTTTTCTCTCAAACTCGACTCGTTGACTCGTTCCGCTATGTCCTGAGTCATAGTCCAAGTTTCGCTACCGTAGCACACTAATGGTCATATTACTGTTTTGTAGTGTGAGCATTTCGTTTTTCTATGAACAAATCTTGAGGAGAGTTTTGTGCTTGGGTATAAAAGGCCCTATTAGCCAGTAGTATTCGTAGAGTTATCTCTCCCCTCTCTTCTTTTCTTTTTGTTATTGTAGACCCCAGGTAGACTGTTTTATCGACTACTTCTAGATTGTGTTCGCCGATAGTTATATTTCTTCACATTTTAAATGCTCCTGCTCTGAATGGTTGCATCACCTTTGTTTCGGTAAGGTAGCTAGGAGATGCCGTCCTACTTTCTTTTCGCGGCCTCCTCTTCTTCAACCTCCTGTTATAGCTGTCAGTATAGCTCTACACTTGCTGCTAATTTTAAAATATCTTCTCCACGGGTGCCCGATCAACAGGATAGATAGGCCTTACTGGTAAAGCACCAGGGGTTCGATACCATGCGGCGTCATGGTGCTTCGCCTTTCCACTTTACCAC
Source organism: Thereva unica (assembly GCA_949987705.1). Lineage (NCBI taxonomy): Eukaryota > Metazoa > Arthropoda > Insecta > Diptera > Therevidae > Thereva > Thereva unica. The sequence goes on along the minus strand of OX465284.1, from coordinate 26,910,025 downwards.
TCACTCTATTCTGTCATCGCTTACAAGCGCCTATATTAGCAAAATAAGCGAGGAAACCAGTGTTGGATGGGAGTCGGTAGAATAACCCTGGGTGTTGGCGTGGTCAATTCCTTGAGTCCTCTCTGCTATCCTTCTGACTACAGCTGTACCGGCATTGTATTCTAGATAGAAATGGGATCTGTACAAAAGCATTTCAATTTCAAATAATAAAATTTTACTATTCTTCTCACGTTCCAGAATCCAATCGTTGCACCTTATCTTGTGTCAAAAGTAGCTCCATTAATCAATTCAAGATATTGCAGAACCAGTCGACAACTCTTAGTGCCATTTCAGATAAGGATTGTGCAAATCCACTTATCTTACTCTAGTGGAGTAAGAGTAGCTCCCAAGCATCGTGGCTAAGATCCTACCACCGCGCCCTCTACTTAATGGCACATTTTCGATCAATTTAAAACTTTCATCTTCTAGAATCCCTCCTGCAGGATATTTATTGCCTCCTTTTAAATCCTGCTTTATTAAAGTCCCGCCAAAGCATAAAAGATGGGGCCCGATAGTGGACACTTAAATGGATGTGACGGCCCCGTGTAAACTGGCATAAATAAGGCAAACTTGAGAGACTAAAACCAAGAAAAACTTTTTGAAACTTCTTCTTGAATTTTTTTACCTTGTTTATCCCGCCATATACAAAAGGACCTACCTGCATGGAAGGTACAAAAGCCTGGCATCGGTGGTTTTGCTGTGCAGCATTGTTCCCGCAGTTTCCTCCTTGTTGCGAGTATCTGGCTTCCACCAGTGTCGACTGAACAACAGGCAAACCTAACACGGCAGACAGGTGTATGGAGCTACCTGAGCGTTCTAGCGGATTGAGAATATAAGGAGAGATTAGTTGTGAAGTTTTGAGCTGTGCATTTAATTATTCTCGGTCGGCGTTTTTGTTTGTGCACCGGGAGCTGTAGCCATTAACTGTGGAGCGGGACTGGGGCGGAACGGAATTTAGCATAATTTCTGCTTGATGTTCCTCAAGTTTGTGCACAGCAAGAAATGTGCTGCATAAGTCACAGCGGATCTACAGCACTGTTACTGTGCATAAATTGCAAACTTCTTGTATTATCACGGTGAGAAATTTCGTTTATTATGTTGATGAATTAATAATTTTCTTTTTGAATAACGCTGGGGCGAAAAGAAATATGGAACAGGTGAACTTCGAACGGGACTTTTATGGAGTTTTATTTTGTAGTTTCATTTGATGCACAAAACAGGTAAAAAATAATTAAACTGTTGTAATGAAACTTATTTTTACCTTCTACTTCCACTGTTTGAATGAAAATATTGCAGTTTAACGTGATCCTACCTCTCATCATTGAATTAAATGCACTCGAAATAGGTGTCTAAGGCACGATTCCGAACAAGGCGGCAGACTGAAAACGTCAGGCGACACTACTGCCAATCCACCAAATCCGGATTTCAAACCCGTGGAAAAAGCGATTTTGAGATTCCCAATTGTTTTGGCGCCCGCCATAGAATTGGCTTATGGGTGCAGCGAGACTTGTAATAGCATTGCAAGCTGACAGTTGCGGACAACGGATATCGACAACATCTTACATCAACCATTTTGTCTAGAGGAATGAAGTGTAAACTATATACCACGCTAATCAAGCCCGTTCTGATGTTTGGACCAGAGGCATGGACTTTAAAAGTGGCTGATAAAGCTCTTTTAGGCACCTTTGAGAGAAAATTTCTACGCACATTATTTAGCGGTGTCTGCGAAAACGGTTAATGGAGAACGAGATATAATCATGAATTCAGGTCGCGATACATGGATTCCGTTGAGGAAGATTTAGTAAAGTTAGACTTGCGTTATTGGAAGGCATTTGCCAGGAACCGAACGGCATAGAGAAATATGCTAGAGGAAGCCAAGGCCAATAACGGGCTGCAATGCTATAGCTGTACTCCGAATGTTCGAAATATGAAGGAACTTGGTGAAGGTCCCAGACGTTGGTCGAATTTTCATGGAATAGTCCCCCAACAACCTTGATAGGTAGTTCTTTAACAGAATTGCCGCCAGCTTCGTGGGGCACTGCTATGAATTGAGAAGCCGGATCTCCTTTGCTGGAAGAGGTACCTCTTAGAAGATCTGTGTGCAGATCAGTGGCGATGCATATAACACGTCTTCTTATCCTCTTTGATCCGTTAGCTGGTGGTCCGAGCGGGACGTCCCTGCAACGGATACGCTGCTGTCGGTGCCGCTTTAAAAATTCAGTTCCTTGCCTAGTTTCTTCGGTCAATTCGGCAGGTCGACCACCCTCCTCCTTTCACACCCTGGACTAGGGTACAGACGACGGCGGAGTTGCATATAGCATCAGATAAAGAGTATGGCAGAACAGCTCAGGTTTATCCTAACTAGGGAATCCAATCCCGTATCAAAATCTCAGGGATCCAGGTCAACAATCCATCGGATTCGCGGGATTTGCGGGACTGCAAAAACTCATACATTTTGTTCTAAGTAGTTATGTTCATGAATTTATGAACTATTATATGAAAAAACCATTAATAAGAGCCAATTCAGGCCAATTCTAAACTACGCTGGAATTTTTATACATAGTAGCTTGCATTGTAATTTCGCAATTACTCTCCGTTACAGCAGGGTTTATACTATAGATGTAAGAATATTCCAACGGAATCAATCCAGTGTAGCTTAGAATGGCTTTGTTTGACTGACTCAGTAGTTTGTTTGACATACAATACAGTTAGCCGCGAATCCCCGTACACTCCATCTACGTTGAAAATCCCCTGTAGTAGGCGTAGGGTAATTTGAAATTTACTGTGTTTCCATGAGCCGGGCTAGAGTATTCGTTGAGTTGACAGAAGGCTTTTGAACTCGATGCTGCTTCCATGAGGGATCTGGGTCGCAGTGACAGATAAGTAATTTTACGTCAAGACTCCGTTGAATATGTGCAATAAACACACTTAAACAAACAAATATACAAAACCCGGTTTGACCTGACGTGTTTTGTGGAGTTTTCTTGGATTTACCGAAACTAACTCAGCCCGCTTTTCCATGTACCGAGTTTCCATTGTTGAGTTGTGGTTGAGTTATCGACCAGGAACCGCCTCGAGCAGCTGTTGGCGGCGCATGAGCCCGGAGATCGCAAGCCCTCAGATTTCCTGAGGGGCTTGCAGAGTCTGGCAGGGGACTGTCTGGGGGATGGGGAGGAGCTCATCCGGAGTCTTTGGGAGCGCAGGCTTCCCAGAGATATCCAGGTGGTGCTTGCCGCATCCGCTGACCAGTCCCTAGGGCAGCTGTCGAAGCTGGCGGATACAGTGTGGGAGATCACTGCCCGTTCAGCCCCCGCTCAGGTGTCAGAAGTGGGAAACTCGTCGTCCCTGGAGCGGGCCGTTCTCTCTCTTCAACGCGAGGTGCAGCAATTGCGGACACTTGTGTTGAAGAGAGGGCAAGGCCAAGGCCAGGAGCAGGCGGGTAGGTCTTCTGGTCGGCAGCGATGGAGCCGATCTCCGGTTCAACAACCGAAGGCTACATCTACAGAGACCAGGGATCCCACCAACCGAGGAGCGGTCCCCAAGGCTTCATCATCGGCACAAGCGCTACCGGGGACGCTCTGCTACTACCACTACCGCTACGGCAGTGAGGCAGAGCGGTGCACCCCACCGTGTGCCTTCAAAGGCCCTGGCTCTACAGCCAAAAAGGACCGGAAGATGAAGGGGGCCCGTCACTCAAAAAATTAAATTGGCGGGGAGTCGCCACTTCCGCGGGCGTCTCTCAGCAGAGACGCTCGTGCAGATTATTTGTCCGCGACCAGCACAATCAGCTCGATTTTCTGATCGACTCTGGCGCGGACATATCATTAGTTCCCAAGCACACGTTTAGGGTACAAACAGCATGCCCTAATTTGCTTCTGCGGGCCGCAAATGGATCCACGATCCAAACATTTGGCACGAAGTTGCTGGAACTGAACCTAGGTCTTCGCCGACGGTTCATCCACAACTTCATAATAGCCAACACAAACAAAGCTATACTCGGTGCGGACTTTCTCACAAAGTTCGAGCTCATTCTCGATTTTAAACATCGAGAATTAGTAGACTCACAGACCAGTCTGCGGACTGATGTCTGTACTACTAGTGAGTATATACTCGAGAGCTTTGAATGCCAACATCTTGGCAAATATAAAGTATTGTTAATGAAGTACGCTTCATTAACACAACCACCAAATTTTAACCTACCGGTTAAACACAATGTGCAACACCACATTGTTACAAATGGGCAATTACCTTTCGTTACCGCTCGTAGACTTCATCCTGAGAAGCTCAAGGTGGCGAAATTGGAGTTTGAACATATGGTTCAACTAGGGATTTGTCGACCATCGTCGTCTCCCGCAGCATCTCCACTTCATCTGGTCCCTAAACGGGATACAAATGATTGGAGGCCATGCGGCGACTACCGTCGCCTTAATGCAGTCACAGTGCCGGATAGATATCCAATCCCGCACATTCACAATTTTTCTGTGAACCTTCACGGATGCACGATTTTTTCGAAGGTGGATTTGGTACGTGCGTATCATAACATCCCCATTGCACAAGAAGACGTGCATAAGACTGCCATAATAACACCTTTTGGTCTGTTTGAGTTTACTCGCATGCCATTTGGGTTAAGAAATGCAGCCCAGTCATTTCAAAGATTTATGAACGAAGTCACAAGAGACTTAGACTTCGTTTATGTCTATCTAGACGATATACTTATCGCTAGTAAATCCGAGGATGAGCATCTCACTCACCTCGAATTACTGTTTAAACGCCTTGATAATTTTGGTTTAACAATAAAATTATCAAAATGCGTTTTTGGGGTCAGGGAGATCAACTTTTTAGGACATAGTATCGGCAAGGATGGAATCCTTCCATCACCCGAACGAGTCCAAGCAATTAGTGACCTCACAACTCCAACAACAGTCAAACAAATACAAAAATTTATAGGAATGGTGAACTTTTATCACCGATTTATTCCTAAACTAGCACAACTGCTAGTACCGATCAATGAACACTTGAGGGAACTCCTCAATTGTTCATCAACAACAAAAAATAAGGAACAGCTTCCTTGGCCCGCAGAATGCCAACAAGCATTCCTCGACGTGAAAGCCGCAATGGCTGCAGCAGTGATGCTGATACACCCACTAGAGGATGCTAAATATAGCGTCACAACTGACGCTTCCGATTTTGCTATCGGAGCTGTGCTGGAACAATTTAACGGTCACAGATGGCAACCATTAGCTTTCTTTTCTAAGAAGCTATCATCTGCTGAACGAAATTATTCTGCATTTGATCGCGAACTACTCGCAATCTTCGCAGCAATAAAACATTTTCGGTACTTTGTTGAAGGAAGAAATTTCGTGGTCTACACTGACCACAAACCTTTAATACATGCCCTTCACACAAAAACCGAAAGATCTCCCCGCCAAACAAGACACCTGAGCCTAATTTCCCAGTTCACAACAGACATCAGACATGTCTCTGGGAAACAAAACGTTGTCGCAGATTATTTATCTCGCTCATTAGCGGCCGACAACGTTGACACAATCACCTTCGATTTGCCACATCTGGCGAAGGCACAAGAAGGTGACAAAGAGTTACAACGACTCCAAGAGCATCCCAGTAGTAGCTCGAAGGTAAAACTAATACTCACACCAATTCCTTTCACAACTCATGAAGTTTGGTGTGAGATTAGCACGGGTACATTACGTCCATATATACCTTCATCATTAAGAAAATTAGCATTCAATGCTGAACATAGCTTGTCGCATCCAGGCATACGCGCCACAAGGCAAGCTATCACTAAAAAATATTTTTGGCCAGCGATCAATAAAGACTGTAACAACTGGTCTAGATCTTGCATAGGTTGCCAAAAATCTAAAGTTTCGAGACATACCAAATCTCCACATGAAGCTTTTAACCCACCAAATAATAGATTTGAACATATCCATATGGATATTGTTGGACCATTGCCCCCATCTCGAGGATATTCATACATCCTAACAATCGTGGACCGATTCACGAGATGGCCGGAAGCATATCCAATTCGAGACATCTCTGCTACTACGGTGGCCAAACATTTTGTCACCGAGTACGTCCCAAGATTTGGCGCACCACTTGAAATTACAACAGATCAAGGGTCGCAGTTTGAATCAAAATTATTCAATGAAGTCACAAGACTTCTAGGTACGCATAGGATACGTACCACCGCCTACCATCCACAAGCAAATGGGATGGTAGAGCGATTCCATAGACAACTGAAAGCGGCCTTAATGGCAAGGGACAACACTACTCATTGGAGTGAGGATTTGCCCTTTGTCTTATTAGGTATTCGCTCGGCAATTAAAGCCGATTTACAATGCTCACCAGCAGAACTTGTCTATGGACAGAATCTGAGGCTCCCCAATTCAATTTCCATCCCAACGGATGAGAACCCGATAGAGCACTCAGAATTTCTAACACGACTTCGCACACACATGAAAGGTCTGTCGGCGACACAGCCCCGACAGTCAGTTCAAAATGATGTGTACGTGCCGAACGCCTTAGAGAACGCGGAGTATGTTTTCATACGTACCGATCGCGTTCGACGGCCTTTTGAAACACCATACGAAGGGCCATTCAAAGTAATCAAAAGATTACGTAAACATTTCGTCGTCAACATAAATGACACAAATAAGTCGATTACTATCGATCGACTAAAACCTGCTTTTGAGTGTGACCGAGGCGTTGAAGCAGCATCAATTCGCTCGGTACACTTCATGTAACGCTACGCTGGGAGGGGAGTATGTAGGGACATCGTCCTACTACTTCCGGTCGTACTTAGTCAAGGAGACTTGTTACAAAAAACGCAGTCGACCGAGGCTAAGTAAGAAAAAAATAAATTAAAAACTTTTGACGTTCAAGAATAAAATCTAACCAGTTGTCAACGAGTTATAAATATAAAAAGATATATCGAGTTATTAAAATGTTGTCTGAATTATTGAAATAACCAACGTGTCAATTAATAAGTAAAAATAAAATAAATGTTAAATTATACAAACTAAATGGAAAGTGTAAAGTGTGTATTCCAATAAAAATATACTTATAAAGTTATTAATCAAGACGAGACTTTTATTGCGAAGCGAAAGCTATTAGGAAGCTTAACTCCTAAAGTATTTTTTGTATGCTTGGCCTCGGTCGACTGCGTTTTTTGTAACAAGTCTCCTTGACTAAGTACGACCGGAAGTAGTAGGACGATGTCCCTACAGAGTTGAAATGA
>OX465284.1:26761254-26902528 GCA_949987705.1 Thereva unica | reverse complement strand
ACTGCTCTGCTGAGCACCTTCAAAGGACCCTGTTGCTAACTGAACGACCTACTGTATGATCAACCTCAAATAGAATTAAGGAAAGCATCATGCATTGCTCGGCAGGACATGTCAAAAAAGGAAAAAATAAAAAACAGTAGAAGAGGAGCAACCGAACGTTAAACCTAAAGTAATTTAAAGCGTATCGCCGGTCCTAAATCATTAATTACTAGTTTTATAACTGTTATTGTAGTTTATTTGAATTTTGTAATAAAGTTTAAATAAATAAATAAAATTGGTATTGTGTTAAAAGGGCGAACGACCTTAAAACTTTAGAGACATCAGACCCCTTGACGCCAGACCGAAGTAATGCCTTTAGGGTTCATACCAGTCTGGAATCAAACGTCATGCAAAAGTACTGATGAGTATAGTCAGTAGGAATCTGACAATGCCGTCTGAGTCCCAAAGTGGGCCTTAGACCAACGGTCACATACCTTTCCTGCCGCTGGACCGATGCAAGATTTGCATCACTTCCTTGTAAAAACAACCATGTTCGGCTTGAGACCCAATCTCTGCCGAAGGTGTCTTTAGAAACGTAAAAAGCCATCCAGGCTACCTTTAAACTTTCCTCGATATTCGACTTCCAGTATAGTTATGAGTAATTTGGCCCTGGAGCATAGGAGTGAAGTTATGCCCACTCCATCTCGTCATCATCTGACTCCATCTCGTTGCATTCCTGATCCAATATCAGTAGGTCATCTGCACCTCGTCTGTAGCTTCTGTAGTATACTGTTTATAATTATGGTTGTTACCTGTACGTGGGTATTTCTTATGAAATTGCAAAATTTGAGGTATTATTGAAATTTCTTTTTTTTTATAAATTTAGAATTTTTTTGCAGAGATCAAAAAAGCTGCTTTAAAAGATCTATTTAGGAGTATTGGTCCTCCATATTTTTGTATATAATCTATAAAAAATGAGGTTTTAAAAAATAAAGAAATGAGGGAATGATTAACAGAGTGAGGGAATGATTTACTATTATATTGTAATAAAAAACATATACACTAGGGAGCACTTGACTACCCTCACATTGAAATTTCGATGTAAAACTTGCTGCAGCAAGCCTATTCCTGCGAAATTTTTGTTAAATATTTCTGGTCCGTTATTTCGAAATTCCTAGTAATCAAAATAATTCAAAGAACTAAAAGTAACGGGAAATTCCAATTTTTGAATATTATGTGTTTTGCAAGAGGAGCACTTGATTACCCTCATTCATTAAAAAACCAATAAAACGAACGTACTTTATATTTTTATTATTTTTTTTTATTATTAATATTTCGTTGGTCCTCCATTGTTTTGAACAGCTTCAAATAATCTATTTCCAATTGATTTGTACAAATTTTGTACGTAGTGAGCAGGTATCTGCTCAAATGCATTATAAATGGCAGTTATTAGGGCTTGCCTATGATCAAATTGCCTTATCCGAGCGGTTGACGTGGAGTTGGACGCTTCACGAGGAGGAGCACTTGATTACCCTCATCAGTTTCTTTCTGTTATTATTAGCATAAAAGTGCAGTGAAACTAAGGAATTTGTATTTAATTAAACTTTTACTTTCAAATAGTGTTTTTAAGTGTTTTGCCTGTCAGTGTGAAAATATGGGTCGCGGGAAAACTCTATCCAAGAAGAAATGGGCAAAATTCTTGCATTCAAGCAAGAGAATTATTCGAACAGGGAAATCGCGAGGAAAATTGGACGAAATTCATGGACTGTTAACAACTTTTTGAAAGACCCCGAAAATTATGGGCAAAATAGAAAATGCCGCACAGCAATGGCGACAACCGAGCGGGAGCGTAGGTCAATTTTACGTGAAGCGTCCAACTCCACGTCAACCGCTCGGATAAGGCAATTTGATCATAGGCAAGCCCTAATAACTGCCATTTATAATGCATTTGAGCAGATACCTGCTCACTACGTACAAAATTTATACAAATCAATTGGAAATAGATTATTTGAAGCTGTTCAAAACAATGGAGGACCAACGAAATATTAATAATAAAAAAAAATAATAAAATATAAAGTACGTTCGTTTTATTGGTTTTTTAATGAATGAGGGTAATCAAGTGCTCCTCTTGCAAAACACATAATATTCAAAAATTGGAATTTCCCGTTACTTTTAGTTCTTTGAATTATTTTGATTACTAGGAATTTCGAAATAACGGACCAGAAATATTTAACAAAAATTTCGCAGGAATAGGCTTGCTGCAGCAAGTTTTACATCGAAATTTCAATGTGAGGGTAGTCAAGTGCTCCCTAGTGTACAAATAAAGGAAATTATGTAATTTTTATTATATCAAACAATGAAATAACTTGATCAAAAGAAAATCAACTCAAAACTTGTACTTTAGTCAGTCAATATAAATATATATAAACTCAAAAAATTAACAAATACACTATTATAGAGGTAACAAATGTTTTTATCTTTATCAAGGCAAGCGGTAGTTTGCCGAGTTCGTAAAGGCAAAGAGCTAAAGCCTTATTTACGCCTAAACATGGAAAACAAGGTGTTTTTTTTTATAAAATTATGCGATTTATCACCTTTTTATAAGCAATATAAGTAATTTTTCATTTGTAACCGATAACCACAATATACTAAATAAGAGTAATAGAGTAAATAAGATATTATTCTATGAGTTTTTTTTCCTATCATTCTTCGTTTTCGTTATTTTTACATTTTTTTCATTTCAAAACGAACTTTTTTTTCTCCTTCAGTCTAAAGAAGTGGGTACTCAAGATGATTTTATCAGATGGTGTTATAAGTTATTTCAATTGCTCAATAAACGAGATGGGGCTAATAATTAGTCGAAAAGTGTTTACTCGCACTGTTGATGCCAGATGGCATTAGATGATTAACAAACTGTGTTCATATAAAAGTGGTTAGTCACAAGTGTCAAATTGGGTTAGGTACTATAAGAAACTTATGTATTTCATAGTACAGATGTACAATAAAATTTTGAAATACCGATTACTACTTTTGCCGAGTTCGTAATTATAATTTATTTTTAAAATATGACATATTCGTTACAAGTTAGTCGAATCCAGCACTGTTGATGTCAGATAGCATTCCCTATCATTTCGATGATTAACAAAAAGCGTTCATATTAAACTGGTACGCGTCTCAAGAGGGCGGATTACCATTTCTTCACAACCGCCTCGACATGGGTATCAAATAAAAGGGAATGATAAGTAGAATACAATAAGCAATATAGTATACATAATAAATAGTTAGATCTACCGCGGCCATCTCAAGAGGACGCATTACGATTTTCTTCACCACCCCCTCGGCATAGGTATCAAATGAAAGGGTAAGTTAAGTAGAATACAAAGAGCTATTCCGTAACATCCATGGCGGCCGTCTCAAGAGGGCGGATTACCATTTCTTCGCCACTCCCTCGACATGGGTATCAATTGAAGGGGTATCATTAGTAGAATGCCATAAGCGATATAGTATAATCAATAATATCATGGCGGTCATCTCAATAGAGCGGATTACCCTTTTCCGCACAACCCCCTCGACATGGGTATCGGCATAGGTATCAAATGAAAGGGAATGATAAGTAGAATACAATAAGCTATGCCGTAACATCCATGGCGGCCGTCTCAAGAGGGCGGATTACCATTTTTTCACCACTACCTCGACATGGGTATCAATTGAAGGGGTATCATTAGTAGAATGCCATAAGCGATATAGTATACTCAATAATATGGTTAGATCCATGGCGGTCATCTCAAGAGGGCGGATATTTTTTCTTTAAATATTTTAATCTTTCTTTTTCCCGCAACTTTCAGGGAAAGATTCAGTATTATTTTTCATTTTTTCTCGCCTTTTTCTATCATACTCTTTCTCTTTAATTTTTTTCGGTATCACTCAACTTTTTTGGTCGTGCCATTTTTCTTTCACGTACATGTACCTGTTTTAAATTAAACACCATGAAATACAATTTGCAAGAAATAAATAAAAAATCTAAAAGAACCGTAGAACACTGTATAAATCATTCCCTCATACGGCCGTAATTCCCTCACTCCTAAATGCAGTGAGGGAATGGCAGTGAGGGAATGACGAATTTTAACTAAAGCTACAAAAACAGCGGTACATAACCTCAATTTGCTTGTTACATTTCGAATATGCAGTTTACTCCCAGAAACGCATAAAATCAACAAATTACTTTTACATATATTTAAATGCTTAATATATTCATGTAACGTGAGGTAATGATCGCCATAAATGTAAGTCTTTAACAATTTTTCACATAATATGTTTTTGCACAAACTCATCTACGGTTGAGAAGAAATCGCTATCTTGAACCAATTGAGAGTGTTGCCAAGCACTAAAAAATTAAGGTTGCGTTCCTAAATATCGTTCGATACGTTCAGAAATCGAATATTCGTAATAGGGTGAGGGAATGATTTTATTTGGCGGGACATTTTAAAATCGAATTATCGTTTTTATAAATTCGTTGTTGTAAGATGGAAGGCTTTTATAGACAATAACAAACATCTTTCTAATATATTAGCATAATTTTATTATTAAGAATATTGATATATTTGAGATGAATAGGTATTTTAGTTATGTTTTTGAACTAAGGGACAAGGCGAGGGAGTGACTTTCACGGTAAAAAAGTAGCCATATCTTCTTTTTCTTTAGAGGTAATAGGTTTTCTTTTTAAACAATAGTGGTAAAGACAGCGTGCATTGAAATAAAAAAAGACCTATATAGTTAAAGCATATGACTCGCCAATAATGACTCGGGAATGAAATTTCGAAATTTGATGAGAAATACCCACGTACTACTTACCTACCTACATTGAGTTAAGGGTTGCCAGGGCATTTTGGTTATACATAATTTTTGTTATTGCAAGAAATTTATGATAATTTAATTTATAGCTTGGATACCAATAAATTGCTAGGACAAAGTCATTTTTCGGTAAAGACTTGTTTCAAAAAAAAAGTTCTGATTGCAAATTGATAAGAGCTCCCTCAACCCTAATTTATACTGATGGACACTCATAAGCCACTGCCATCAAGCACAACTACTTCCATCTATAAAATGTTGGGTTTATTATATGCGAAACTCGAAAATATGATATCTCCCCCAAAAATACCAGCAAACTGTAATAACCAGGGGTCAACAAAACCGTCTCAGAATATCCACCCGACTTATGTATATGGCCAGTAGTTAAAAACGAATCAAAGGACCGAACAAATTCTTAACGAGGTTAGTTTTTGGCCAAGCCCGCAACCCCCCAATGATCGATAAATTTATTTTCATGGGAAATTACTTAGCATAACGACCCTTGCCCATATTATTTCCCTATTTAAGTAGAGTGCATTTCAATGTATTCAAGGCTCCAGGATCCTTTCTGAAACAACGAAGAAATTTACATACATGGCTTATAACGAGAGCATGGCAATAGTTTTTCGTGCCCGTGTATTCCACATGACTAACAAACAAGTATCTCTGATGTGCTGCAGAAGGGTGGATGTTAAGGGATGGAGAGATAGAGCAGATACAAGGGTAGTGTTTGGGGGTGGAAAAGGATGGGGAAATGGCATTTATGTGACTTGAAAGGACTTTGGTGGAAAGAATACAATTTTTTTTGTGCTGTTCTGTTCTTATTCTACGTAGTAGACGTTTTGTTCGATTTGAGATTGTGCACACGGTAAATTAAATTTTGCATTACACACGAGTACACATCTATAAAATGCCCATCATCTACGGCGATGGGGGTGGACCGGCTAAACAATGTAAACAACATCCCTAAGTGTATCCTAACAAAACAGATTTCCTGTGTAACAAAAAAAAATAAAAAAAGAGAAAAAAGGTTGAGTAGGTCCGTTTTTTGGTCAAAGAAAGGCTCGGAATCCTTTTCTTGATATTATTACTTCTTTTTTCTTCTCTGAAAGTGCCATAATAGTACTTTTCAAATTTTCTAAGTCATTCAGCTTTCTTTGAGATTTCTTTCTCCTTTGTTGTCGAGTTGAGACCTGGGGCATCTATTCAAAACTGGTTTCATTTAAACCTACGCGTGGAAAGTTATGTGTCAGCATTCGATCCGAAAATCCGGGATATGCTCGCATCTATACATATATGTATGTGTGCCTTTAGTTATACTTGTACTCTATATATACACATACATACCTACATATTTATTTAGAAGAAAATGATTTTTTCTCGGTTTGTTGTAAATGCTCCATCCTGAAGACGACATATTCCCGGGAATATTGATTCTGCACATTCATATACTCTCGCACGAAAAAGAGTCCTTGGACTTTTCACCTTTCACGAATAAATTTGACGTGTTTTTCTGGCACCATTATGATGAACCCTTTAAGCGGAAATTTCAAAAATCTTAGCCCTAATTTTCGCTTTATGAAATCTAAACCTGGACTTTTCCTATATCAACCCTTCAGTCTGACAAACACTCACCTGTTGGGTAAAAAAAATTATTAAAATTTTTCCCTATTATTATAAAATTTTAATCCTTTTACAAATTACATAATAGAAAAAGGATTTGATTTAACAAATTTAAAAAAAAAGGCAATTTTGTGCGTTTTGTTCGTAACATGGGTTGGCGGAAAAACACTCGAGCAACTTGTTGACGTTTTACATAATTTCTGTTGAAAAGGGGCACAGAAGGAAAACAGGAAATTTGTTTCAACCTTCTTTTTTTTGGGGGGTTGAAATGATAAGTTTTGGTGTAATTAATTCATTAGAGAAAAGTATCCAGTTACAGGTATACAATTTTTCACATTCTGCTCGGAAATTCGGGCTTTTATGTAAAACAATTATTTGGGATTGATTCCGGTGTAGGTTTAAGTGGCTTTTAAGTAAATTGAAAAATACACAGCCCGTTCTATTAAATCTAATTTTATATTAATGAATCTGTATAGTTTGCATTTCACTACATGGAAAACCACTTTCCAGAGTTGTAGTGACCGCGTAAAGTTTAATTACCAAACTTTACGCAATGTCACACGGCAACCCCGACACGATCAAAACGATCAGTCGGAACACTCCATCGATTAACGAACGATAGTTCAGTGATCTAGCCGTTTTCGTTCCGTCCCGATCGTGCACATCGAGACAGCCAATTTCCGGCATCACTTGTCCTCATCCCTCGTGTCCGAAGAGTGCGGTTCCCAAAGCGAATAATAAGAAGTTAAATATATATATATTCAAGTCAATCAAGTTACTTATAAGTTAAAGTTAGTTACTTATAAATTAAATAATAATTATAAACAATCCAGTGACATCGAATATAGTATCAATAAAATAACAATAAATAATCAAAGAGTTTTTGATCATTATACCACCTCGTGGTACAACAGTAGCTAAAGTGGTGACCCTGAAAAGTGCACGCCGCTCTACATTTCAAGTAGAAATATCAAATTCAAAGCCGCTGAGGAGACAAAAGCCATTGACAAAGCGTATAAAAAACAAAAGGAGTCGGGAACGACGTGGGAGCACCCCATCATACACAACAGATAACTTATCAAAAATATTTAAAAAAATCAACTAAATTTCTTTTTTTAATAATAATATTGCAGCATCGATGTGTGATTAATTTAAGTTTTATTATTCTAACCTAAACTATTCTGGTGAATAATTTTCTGCAAAGTATATTGAATTGCAAATTATATTGAATTGCAAACTATTTTTTTACTGAACTTAACACCCGATGAACATACAGACATATAAAAGTGCAGAATTTTGCAGAAGTTTGCAATTTAAAGTGAAGTGTATAGTCTAAGTATTTCTAGTATTTCTTTTTTTTTTCGGACATACCTTTATATATCTAAACATTTTCTATATTTTTGCATACACATATATACATATTGGTGTTTATATAAATATTCACTACATTTTATTTTTATATAAGTATATACATACATTTACCTTTATATATATAAAAATATTTTCTATATTTTCTTTTGCATATACACATATATATACATATTGGCGTCTATAGAAATATTCGCTACATTTTATTTTTTTTTATATATACATTTACCTTTATTATATAAAAATATTTTCTATATTTTCTTTTGCATATACACATATCCATATATACATATTGGCGTCTATAGAAATATTCGCTACATTTTATTTTTTTTTATATATACATTTACCTTTATTATATATAAATATTTTCTATATTTTCTTTTGCATATATACATATATACATATTGGAGTTCTACATTACATATTTACTACATTTTACCTTTATATATACATTTACATTATATATAATATATTTTCTATATTTTGAATATATATATATACACTTTGGTAATTACATAAATATTTGCTAAATTTGGCATACTAATACACACATACGTATACATATTAATTAATTTTGGTTCGTTATTACACTCTTTATTTTTTTTAATCCCGAATCGGTTTGGGTACTTTGTTTCGTTTTTTTTTCTTTAAAAAAATAAAGTTTACAAGATGTCAAGGACAGAGAATAATTTAATGGACCAAGACGTCCCGCACTTGGACGGACCAGAGCCCGGAACTTCGGAAGTTAATGCCGCTTCCGTGTCGAAACTCGACATCCCGAAGTTCTGGGTTCACCAGCCCGCCTCCTGGTTTTACCAGGCAGAAATTATGTTTCAACTAGCGGGCTGCAGGTCGGACAAAATGAAGGTCTACAATGTTATGGCCGCATTACCGGAAGAGGCGGTAACGGCGATGCGGCTTAGCACTGTAGACCACGCCACCTCCTCATACGAGGATATTAAACAGCACCTGCTCGACAAGTACGGTACTTCGGAGAAGCGCCGTCTCGAGCAGTTGCTGTCAGTGCAAGAGCCTGGAGACCGGAAACCTTCCGAGTTTCTCCAGGCTCTGAAGGCACTAGCTGGCGGGTCATCGGCAGTCAACGATGACCTGATACGGAACCTGTGGGAGCGGAGGCTTCCACAGGCCATCCAAGTCACGTTGGCCACTGCTGCCGACCAAACACTGACCGGACTAGCGGCAACGGCGGACAAAGTATGGGAGGTGCTTCCACACGGAGGCGCCTCATACGCGTCCGCCGTCCAAGCCAATGCGCCAGCCAACGCGGAGCCCACGTTAAGGTCGCTAGAAAGCGCCATTAGAAAACTAACGGCGCGACTAGACAACCTTAACAAAAGCCCGCGTCAATCGAGAAGCCAAACACCTGCCAATCGGCAGGGTGGCTCCCGACAACCCTCGGCCACTCGGCCACAAGGGGCCAACAAACTGCGGGGAAGCCTCTGCTACTTCCATTACCGTTACGGTAAGGAAGCTCGCAGATGCAAGGCCCCCTGCAGTTTCAACAGTGGTGGCGCCAAGTCGGCGAAGAAACCACCCACCCACCCTAAAAAAAACTAAAGGGGCAGGGGGTCGACATGAGCGAGCATATAACCGGCCGCTCATATCGTTTATTCGTCAGAGACACCAACAATCGGATGGACTTTCTGATTGATTCGGGCTCTGACGTTTCAATTGTTCCCGCCAAGGCGTTCCCGGCCCATAACGGTAGCCCGAACGTCCTTCTGTACGCGGCCAACGGATCACTGATCCGAACTTTCGGCACAAAGTTGCTTGAACTTGAACTCGGCTTACGCCGACGATATGTTTACAACTTTATTATAGCCGACACCACTAAAGCCATTATCGGGGCGGACTTCTTAACGAAGTTCAAATTGTCCGTCGATTTTGAATATCGGCATTTAGTCGACAAGCGCACGAAGTTTCGAATTAACGTGTGCGCTACCGTCGACTACAACCCCGAAACATTTCCATGCCGAGTCATTGGCATATACAAAGAGCTATTAACGAAGTACGCTTCGTTAACAAAACCGCCCAATTTTAACCTTCCGGTTAAACACAATGTGCAACACCACATTGTAACTAAAGGGCAATTACCATTTGTCACAGCTCGGCGACTCCATCCGGAGAAACTGAAGGTGGCAAAGTTAGAGTTCGACCATATGGTCGAATTGGGGATTTGTCGACCTTCGTCGTCCCCCGCAGCATCTCCGCTTCATCTAGTTCCTAAACGGGACTCACATGATTGGAGGCCATGCGGCGACTACCGTCGCCTTAATGCTGTCACTGTGCCGGATAGATATCCGATCCCGCATATACAGAATTTCTCCGTGAATCTTCACGGCTGCACAATTTTTTCAAAGGTTGATTTGGTACGTGCATACCATCACATACCAATCGCCCCAGAAGACGTGCATAAGACTGCACTCATTACGCCATTCGGCCTATATGAGTTTACACGTATGCCATTCGGCCTACGGAATGCAGCACAAACCTTTCAAAGGTTCATAAATGAAGTTACGAGAGATCTTGACTTCGTTTATGTATACTTGGACGATATACTTATCGCCAGTAAAACCGAGGATGAACATATCGTTCACCTCGAAGAGCTCTTTAAACGCCTCGATAGCTTCGGTTTAACCATTAAGCTAGAGAAATGCGTTTTTGGTGCAACAGAGATTAAGTTTCTAAGCCACCGCATCACAAAGGATGGAATACTTCCATCCTCCGATCGGGTTCAGGCTATCGTTGATCTCGCACCTCCAACTTCTGTCAAATCGATCCAGAAGTTTTTGGGAATGGTGAATTTCTATCACCGTTTTATCCCAAAATTGGCTGAACAGTTGGTGCCTATAAACGAGCATTTGAGAGACCTTCTCAACCGCTCACGTGCCAATAAAGTTTTTGACTGGCCAGCAGAATGTCAGGCGGCATTCCTCAAGGTGAAAACCTCGATGGCTGAAGCAACTCTGCTGAACCATCCAATCGAGGATGCAAAATACAGTCTTACGACTGACGCCTCTGATTATGCAATCGGAGGCGTTTTGGAACAATTCAACGGTCATCGGTGGCAACCTCTAGCTTTTTATTCCAAAAAGCTGTCACCAACCGAACGGAAGTACTCTGCATTCGATCGCGAACTCCTCGCAACCTATGCAGCGATCAAACACTTCCGTTATTTCGTTGAAGGACGCAATTTCGTGGTCTATACTGATCACAAACCACTGGTTCGTGCCCTTCACACAAAGACCGAACGATCCCCTCGTCAGACCAGACATTTGGGTCTAATCTCTCAGTTTACCACAGACATCAGACATGTGTCTGGTAAACAAAACGTTGTCGCCGACTACTTGTCGCGCTCACTAGCAACCGACAACGTCGACTCGGTCACCTTCGACCTGCCTACACTGGCTCAGGCTCAACAAGGTGACACAGAGCTAAAGTCTCTACAAGAGCACCCCAGCAACGGCTCACGGGTAAAACTAGTCCTCACACCAATACCATTTACCGCCCATCAGGTGTGGTGTGAAAATAGTACAGGCATTCCAAGGCCTTATATACCCACTTCGCTACGTAGACTAGCGTTCAACTCCGAACATAGTCTCTCTCATCCTGGTATTCGTGCTACAAGACGAGCCGTTACCAAGAAATACTTCTGGCCATCGATCAATAAAGACTGCAATGAGTGGTCTCGATCATGCCTAGGTTGCCAAAAGTCTAAAGTTTCACGACATACCAAATCTCCATTGGAAGCTTTCAAACTTCCAAATAATAGATTTGACCATATCCATATGGATATAGTGGGACCACTACCACCATCTCGTGGATACTCTTATATCTTAACGATAGTCGATAGATTCACGCGATGGCCTGAAGCATACCCAATTCGGGATATCTCAGCTTCAACAGTGGCAAAGAAATTCGTCACTGAATTTGTCCCACGATTCGGCGTACCTCTCGAGATCACAACCGATCAAGGTACGCAGTTCGAATCGAAACTGTTCAATGAAGTTGCCAAATTACTCGGCACTCATCGAATTCGGACTACCGCCTACCACCCGCAAGCAAACGGGATGGTTGAACGGTTCCACAGGCAACTAAAAGCAGCCTTAATGGCAAGGGACAACACTACTCATTGGAGTGAAGACTTGCCCTTTGTCATGTTAGGCATACGCACGGCAATTAAGACCGACTTACAATGCTCACCAGCCGAGCTCGTATATGGTCAGAATCTGAGACTTCCCAATTCGATTTCTATCACAACCGATGAAAATCCAATTGAAGAATCAGAATTCCTCTCTCACCTTCGTTCTCATATGCAGAACATTAAGGCAATACATCCTCGGCAACCCGTCCAAAAGGATGTCTATGTGCCAGAAGCCCTGGAGAACGCCGACTACGTTTTCATACGTGTCGACAGAGTTCGAAAACCTTTCGAACCTCCATACGAGGGCCCATATGAAGTAATCAAACGATTACGAAAACACTTCGTCGTCAAATTGAACGGCACAACCAAGTCAATATCCATTGACAGGCTAAAGCCAGCCTTCGGTTGTGACCGCGACAACGAAGCTAAGCCGTCTAAAGCGGTAACATTCCGTTAACGCTACGCTGGGGGGGGAGTATGTAGTGACCGCGTAAAGTTTAATTACCAAACTTTACGCAATGTCACACGGCAACCCCGACACGATCAAAACGATCAGTCGGAACACTCCATCGATTAACGAACGATAGTTCAGTGATCTAGCCGTTTTCGTTCCGTCCCGATCGTGCACATCGAGACAGCCAATTTCCGGCATCACTTGTCCTCATCCCTCGTGTCCGAAGAGTGCGGTTCCCAAAGCGAATAATAAGAAGTTAAATATATATATATTCAAGTCAATCAAGTTACTTATAAGTTAAAGTTAGTTACTTATAAATTAAATAATAATTATAAACAATCCAGTGACATCGAATATAGTATCAATAAAATAACAATAAATAATCAAAGAGTTTTTGATCATTATACCACCTCGTGGTACAACAGTAGCTAAAGAGTAAATAAGTGAAACTAATCAGATTTGAATTTATATAATTCGATTTATCAAAGTACTTATTGGGGTAGCAGGCCAATAGTCTAGTCACTGATGTAGGAAGCGCCTACTATACTATTCCTTAAAATAGTAAAAAAATCTGAGGCGTCATAACTATTCGTATAATTTTTATTAGACTGTGCATATCAAATCATTAAGCCACAGTCAGTCTATCATCGAGCAAGTAGTGTAAAACTGGTCTTGGACAGTCCTAAATGGAAGTTGAACTTGGTAGCGTCCATCGTTGTATCTTGTGACATTGTTGACGAAGTGGGCTTCACACTGTGCCTCTTCTTTGGTCTAGATGGAAGTTCCTCCAATTCTCAAAACCTTCTCAAATCGCTGTTGGGGATTATTTGTGTAAAGAATGTTTCTAGTCTTGGATCTCCTTGTGCCGATGAAGCTGTTTGTCAAGAAATGATCCATTCAAACACTCCATTATGTCCCACTGAAGTTCCATCGTTGCCCTTTCTGAACCCGTGAATGATAATATTGGAAATTATGTCGGCTCCCATGAGGAGGTGGAACGTCGGCTCTACAAATTGGAGTCCTTCCAGGTGGGTCCAATCACTGATAAAGTATTCGCTATGTGGTGATTGGTTTTCGATTTTGGTGATCACAAGCGCCTGTGCTTGAATGATCTCGGGTGGTTGACCCTGTGTTTTCATCTGCAGTATGACCCTATTTCTTATCTTACCGGCTAGCATGGTCCGGTAGGATTGCGATCCAGGATCTGGTAGTATTTTCGCCAATATATTTCAGTCAATCGTCCAACACATCCGTATTCATCGATGCTTTAATCTTTAATCACACCTTTTCTCCGAAAGTCGCTAACTGCCTGAAGATTGGAGCTACCTTAGGCTAGCAACGAAAGAAGTTTTTCAAATTTAAGGCGTTTAAAGGATTGGCTAAGTATTGGAGAACAGCGGCTGCTCTTTTGAGTATACACAGGGAAATCGACGTAATGGCTAAAGAAGTAATCAACAAATTTGCTGAAAAACGTAAAAACATATGTAGAATTGTGACTTTTACACAAGCTTTGCTCTGGAACCATTGATAATGTATGTCAATAGCTAATAAACTGAATTCCTTTATAACACTTCTTCTGGTCTTTTTCCTATTAAAACATAACTAAAAGTTATATCAATTTTGAAGGATAATGTTTAAAGTTCAGGAATAGACTTATAACTATTTATCCCCCCATGAAAATATTTCTTGCTACGCCACTGCCAATAGTGGTTATGTTTTTCTACGTCGCAATTATTCTATATGCAGTTCATTTCATGATGCAATTTCAACTAGTAATAAGCTTAGTTTAAAGGGCAGAAGATAAGAGGAATCCGCCAGGATATCCTACCGGTCTCAAGCCCGGAAAAAAGGGGCGGGTTTAGCGCAGTTAATATACGAGTCTCTAGGTAAGCCTGTAAACTAGATCATCAAGAACATGAAAATTCGAGGCCAGTCCCAATGGTGTGTTGAGCAAGAAGTTGGCAGCCTCTGCTCGAAAAACAATTTGTATTATGGAATTGACAAGTCAGCATGGGATTCGCAAGTCAGGAGGTATAGCAAAGGACTCAGCAACATCCCGGGGCGGATGATTTAAAGAACTACAATTTATGTAGACCTGCAATAAAAGCAGAAATGATAGAAGAGATTAGAAGATATAGTATACTCATCTTTGTTTATAAGAACTAACATGGACAGGTAAAGGAGTCATAGAACGTAAGGTTCATCAACAGTATCGCCCAGACTTATTCCACTGCTGGCAAAATTTCTTGTCCTTGGTAGCCTCCATCAGGAAGAATTTCACCTCACACACAACGCCTTTATTAATATAAAATAAGCAGGTGCTAAAAGAAAGCAACCCAAAGCCGACCTACCTGCATATCGATTCGCCGCAAATTTTTCCTTACTCAATACTGCCTTGCAGCCCTCACCACCGAAAAGAACGAAATGAGTTTCCCAATTAATAATAATAATAATAATAATAATAATTTATTTTGGTAGTAGTATACAAGATTTACATCTTTTACCTACATATGTACATATTTTTATTTATAAATCTAATCTGATGATAATCTAGTTTCTTAATCTAACTAGCAAAATTAAGAGAAAACAATCAAGAACTTCAAGTAATATTATAGAAAACAAAGAAAGGACAAAAGGTAAAGGAAGTAAATGTGGAAATAAAGGAGAGCGAAAGATAGTGATAAGAAATACTAGGTAGAAGAAGAGGAGGAAGATAGAAAGAGAGAAGCTTGTCTTCTGAAAGCTCTGGCTGTGCCTATTCTTTGAATGTATAATAATAGTTCGGAAGATTATTCCAAATATAAACCGATCTTATAAAAAATGGCACCAATGTTAAAAAAAAGTAGATCGTTTATTACTCAAAAGATAATGAACCGATCTTGTTCGAATTTTGCGTACATTTCCGGGACTACATCAACACCATCTGTAAGAAGGGTTGTTTTCGAGTAAACAAATAGTAAAAGTAATGTGATTTGAAAACTTGAAACTATTTGCAAGATCACTCTTGCACCTAGGGACTTCTTCTTCTTCGATGGCTCTACAGCCCAATTCGAGCCTTGGCCTCCATCAGCTTCTTCCTCCAGACGTCTCTCTGCTCCTCAGCTTGTCTCCAGTTGCTTGTGTTGAGCAGTTTTGCTGCATCGGCCTTGACATTATCTTCCCACCTTAACCGTGGTTTGCCAACTGGTCTTTTGCCATCTGGTAGTAGATACAGGGCTTTTTTTGGTATCCTTGAGTCATCCATTCTTTGGACATGGCCGGCCCAACGTAAACGTAGTAGTTTGGCATGGGTCGAAAGTTTACATTCTTTATACGTATTCTCCATGCACTGTCTTCATTGATTGGGCCGTATATCCTTCGGAGAACCTTCCTCTCAAATATATCCAGCTTGTCTGCGGATTTCTGGGAGATACTCCAAGCTTCACATCCATACGTAGCTACTGAACGTGTGATGGTTTTGTAGATTCTTATTTTAGTTTTTCTGTGAATGTCTCTGGATTTCATTACTGACAGTAGTGAGAAGTATGTTCTGTTCGCGGCGTTTATTCTTCTTTGTACGTCTATCGTTTCATCGTTGTCTTCGCTGACTGTGGACCCCAGGTAGTTAAATTGGTTTACCCGTTCAAAGTTATATTCCCCCCAGGTGGTATTGTGGTTTCTTCTTCTTCTTTCCACCCGTGACTGAATTAGAATCTTACAGCCCTATATGTTTTGCTCCATCTTCTAATTCTGTAAATATTTCTCTAAGATATGACAGTGATCTTGCAAGGCAGTTTATATCGTCTTCATATCCTCCCAACTGTTTGGATTTGTTAAGCAGGGCTGCGTTCGCATCAATGTTAACCTTGCGAATTACTCCTTCTAGGCAGAGATTAAATAGCATGGGTGCCAGCCCATCGCCCTGCTTTAAGCCTTGCTTGACTGGGAAGGACTCCGTCAATTCTCCTTGTATTCTGACTGCACATCTTGTATTTTCCATTGTCATTTTTGTTAATTTTATTATCTTTATGGGGATGTTTAGGTCCAGCATTGTTGCTCCCTGTCGATGCTGTCGTATGCTTGTTTAAAGTCGATGAAAAGTTGATACACGTCAATGTTGTATTCCCAGCATTTTCGGAGGATTTACCTTATTGTAAAAAGTTGATCCATTGTTGACCTATTTCTTCTGAATCCAGCTTGGTATTCACTTATTGCAGCTTCTGCGTAAGGTTCCAGTCTGGTCTTAATTATATTGGTCATTATTTTATATACTGTGCTTAAAAGAGATATGCCTCTATAGTTTTCACAGTTGATTCTGTCCCCTTTCTTGTGTATTGGGCAGATAATGCTTTGCTCCCATTCTTCAGGCATTTTTTCATTCCTCCATATGCAGCATAGTAATTCGTGTATAGCTGCTGAGAGCGATTCGCCTCCTTGTTTGATCAACTCTGCTGGGATGTTATCAATTCCTGGAGATTTATTGTTTTTTAATGATCGTATGGCACTTTGTACTTCTTCCAGAGTGGGTACATTTGTTTCTCTGGTGTCATCGTTATGTTGTAGACGGGGTTCTGGTACATGTCTGATGCTCTCGTTTGCGTTCAGCAGCTCGCTAAAAAATTCCTTCCATCTTTTCTTTACATCTTCGCTGTCTCTGACTATAGTGCCTTCTTTTGTTCTGCACATACCGGAGGAGGGTTTGAAGCCTTTCTTGAAGAAGTTTACTTCCCTGTATGCTTCCCGTGTTTTGTTTTGGGCAAAGTTTTCCTCTGCTCTCAAGATGTGATTGTTGAGGAATTGCCTTTTCTTCTTCCTGCAGATGTTTTTTGCGGTTCTTCTTGTTTCCTCGTATTTCAATTTCTTACTCCTCGTCGGTCTCTCTATATATTCTCCTATTTTTATTTCTGGCCTCTATAGCTGCTTTGCATTCCTCGTCGTACCAGTCACTGGCTCTGGCTGTGCGTTTATACCCTACAGTTTCCTTCGTGACATCTGTCAGTACCGTCTTCAATCTCATCCATTTTCCCTCGACTGTATCTTCATTATTTATACCTATCCTTTCTATTAGAGTTTCCTGATATCTCTCCAACACTGGCTGTTCTTGGAGGCGATCGACGTCGAATTTCTTTTGTTTGCTGTTTCTTCTTTCTTGAGTAGACAGCCGACATCTGAATCTAGCTTTAACTAGAAAGTGGTCCGATTCACAATTTGCACCCCTACAGGTTCTCACTTGCAGGATACTGGAAGCTGCCCTTCTGTCTATTAGAATATGGTCTATTTGATTGCAGTATCTTTCGCTGGGGGATTGCCATGTGTATTTGTGAATGTCCTTTCTTGGGAAATATGTTGAGCTGACGATCATATTTTTACTCATTGCGAAATCGATAACACGATGTCCGTTATCGTTTGATGTTTCGTGAAGACTTTCTTTCCAATGGTCGGCCTGTGCCAGTTCTCTCTTCCAATTTTGGCGTTGAGGTCTCCTATCACCATCTTGATGCCATTGGAAGGGGCCGTATCATATGCGCGCTCAAGCTTATAATAGAAAGTGTCTTTTGTCGTGTCCGCTTTCTCCTCCGTCTCCGCGTGTACGTTTATGATTGAGAGGGTAAAGAACTTCGTTCGGAGTCGTATTGAACATAATCGTTCACTGATTGGCTTGAACTCTATCACATTATCTATAATTGATTTGTGTACTACGAAGCCTACTCCTAAGTGATGTTCCCTTCCGCAGCTGTAGAATATCCTATAGTTGCCAAGGTCCATTGTCCCGTCTCCTATCCATCTGATCTCTTGTAACGCGAGTAATTTTATTTTATATCTGCTTACTTCGTCTAATAGTGACTTAACTGCTGCCGTTCTGTACATACTTCGCGTATTCCATGTTTCCAGGTGCTGTTGCCGTAGTCGTTGCCGTTTTTCCCGTCCGTTCCGAGGGTTTGCTTCGGGTTTCTTAACTGATGTGTTTTTACAGGGTCCGGTAGTTAGCACAACGCCCAACCCCACTACCAGGAGGACCGGATCCGTGAATTATACCCCATCGGATAGGGTGGCCCAGCTATACCCCCGGGCACTGGGTACGTCCGTCGTCGGTTGGTTATCCAGGAGGCACCAGCGAGGAGGACACGGTACGGTTTTGCCCCCCAAAAGATTAATACTAGCAAGGCTTAATTTGGAAGTGAATAGTAGGCTGTCTCTACGAGTTCATGATCTCGTCTATAAATGCACCATGAGAATACTGCGGGTAACTTTTCCAGAAAACCACCCTTCGCCAAAAATAACTAGATATTTCACTAAATCTAAAGTTCACCAAACCTAATGTTTAATAGACTCTGTTTAAGCCGAAATAATCAAACTAATTCAAAAAAATAAATAAATAAATACTGAACTAAATGCTATAAAATATCAATATATTTTAATAATAGAATCAGCATTATTGCTTTGACTAATTATGATTATGCCCTGGCTTCACCGGCCGAACTATGCAAGTTCATGTAAATTGGTGAACTGTTTTTTAAAAACAACCTCAGTTCGTATACAATTTCTATATATTCAACTGAGGATAAATCAGACTTCAGTTCGCCCAACTGGACTCGAACTGAAGTTAAGCGTAAAAGCTTGCTCAAAAATGAGTAATCAACTGAAATAATGGATTAGGGTAAATTCAAAAATTCAACACTGCCGTAACACAACAGAATTCAGCTACAGACATCTAGGTAATTGCTGAATTCTGCGGATGACATTCCAGTGAGCTTTTGCATTTCTAACTTCTGGCCAAAAAGCAAAAACCATTTCAAGCACGAATTGAACTGGAACTGGATTTTAACCGGTGAACGTATGTGAACTGAACATGATTGAACAGATGTAGGAAAAGCCGCGGTTTGGCTGGCACTCTAATGCTATATACGGCTCTAATAAAGCATCTTGTCGGCTTAACTTATTAATCGTATTATGTCTTTACCTAACGAAAGGCACATCTCATTGCTCTCCCTGGTAATATGGCACTGCCGGCGTCAAAGCCGAACAAATGGTTCAATGGGGAATGTATGAACGCAATCAAAGCTAAAGAAGCCGCCTATAGAGCATACAGACGTTCGCCTAATGAGCTACTTCGTCGTGAGTACGTCAAGCTTAGAAACTCCTGTAACTCCATCATCAGGAAAGTCAAATCATCATTTGATGATAGATTGAGAAGTAAGATTCTTAACTCCACTACAGGCAGCAAAAACTTCTGGTCCTTGGTAACCGCAATCAAGAAGAATTTTACTTCCTCTTCAACACCTCCTTTTATTCACAACAAGGAAGTGATAACAGAAAGCAAACCCAAGGCCGACCTATTAGCTTCTCTGTTCGCCGCAAATTCTTCTTTACCCGATGCTGCTATGTCACCCCCCACTCTCGAGAATACCACCCACTCAATAGACGGAGTTCACTTCAGGACTCGCGAGGTGTTTAGGTGTCTCAAAGAACACGACGCCAATAAATCCACTGGTCCCGACAAAATCCCCCCTATGGTACTTAAAATATGTGCCTCACCTTTGGCTAAGCCCCTGCGCAAACTTTTTGCCCTGTCTTACTTCTCCGGAGTGTATCCCGACTCTTGGAAACTAGCTCATGTTCAGCCAATCCCAAAAAAAGGTGAAGCCAGCGACCCCCTAAACTACCGCCCAATAGCAATTACTTCTGTTCTCTCCAAAATCATGGAGACAATAATCAATAAAAAGCTGATGAAATATCTAGAATCCAACCAAATTATACACGACAGGCAATACGGCTTCAGATCTAAACGGTCTACTGGCGATCTGCTTGTGTGTTTAACCGAGCGTATCAACCAAAGCATTCACAGCTTTGGTGAGTCTAGCCTAGTTGCTCTAGATATATCAAAGGCTTTTGACAGAGTATGGCACCCAGCTCTGTTGAATAAACTCCAAGCTATTGGTATACACTTAGTTCTAAGGAACTGGATTAAGAGCTTTCTTTCAGGCCGTTCAATCAAGGTAGTATTGGATGGCGTCGAATCCAACCCCCACGCCATTTCGGCCGGAGTTCCCCAGGGGTCAATTCTCTCACCCGCACTTTTTCTAATCTTCATTAGTGATCTGCTCTCAATCCCCTCCAACCCACTTCACTGCTTCGCTGATGACGGTACTCTGAATTTCTCTTACTCCTTCGACAATATAAGACAAGCACGTGCCAGACCTTGTCTTTACCACCGTCAACTGATGTCGACTTCGATCAACCGGGATATCGAATCGATTCTTCATTGGGGCGAAATGAACCGCGTCGAATTCAATGCCACAAAAACGAAGCACTGTCTGATCTCCAACAAAAAATGTACCGACCTTCCTCCTGTCTCGGTGGATGGAGAGAGTCTAACGGCTGACTCAACTCTCAACATCCTAGGGGTAACTTTAACGGAGCATCTGCGATGGAACGATCACATATTCCAAATCGCCAAACAAGCCTCCCAATGCCTTGGATTTCTCAAGAGATGCAAGTTCCTCCTCCAGCCAGCCGCATTGGCTACAATATACAAATCCTACTTTCGGCCGCGCCTCGAATACAACTCGCATATCTGGGCAGGCGCCCCAAAAACCACCTTGGCTTGTCTCGACAAGGTGCAAAATCGTGCCCTCAAACTCATTGGTGATGGCCCCTTTCGCGCCTCCATAGACACCTTAAGCCACCGTAGGAATGTAGCAGCCCTCTCCATACTTTATTGCTATTACCATGGCGACTGTTCCACTGAAATTCAGGACCTCCTGCCTGCACGGCAATACTTTTCCCGCAACACAAGACTAGCCCGCTCGGCTCACCCCCATACCCTACAGCCCCCCGTTCAGGCACAATACGGTTTAGAAGTTCGTTTATGAATAGAACAACTCGACTGTGGAATAATCTCCCGCAGTCGGTATTTCCGAACTCGTACAACACCTCAGAGTTCAAACGTGAGGTTCATCGTCATTTTCTTCTACACCCTCCAGACCCCCTCTAACCTTTCCTATTCTCCTCTATTCTTCAAACCAAGCTTACTACTAGACATTGCACCATGAACTGAACGACATGACGGACTGGTAGTACAAAGCTTGGTTTTTTCATTAAAAAAAAAAAAGTGTTATCTGATGGGACAAGTCTACTGTAATCTCACTTTTTTGACAGAAAAGATATATTTATAAATTTCTAGCGATCGTGTTAAGCTCTCTTTCATCCGTTGATAGAACTGTCGATCATGGAACTAATCTTACATTAAATTTCTTCACCCTTTAGTTAACCGAAGATGTTTTAATTCCACCTCCGTCCTGCACGAAAGCTAAGAGCCCTTTTCCATTGAATTCCCTAATCTAGGTAGAATATGTAAATACCTTTTCAGCCAGATTTTATAATCTTATTCTCGCTCGAAGTAAGTCCGCAACTGTCATAAATTTCTGTACTTAATTTGACGCCTCTTAAGACTACAAAATTTCGTAATGGAATTCTTATGCATATTTAAATTTACATACCTGCGTCATTCCGTTTACTTCCTAAGTCATTTAAGCCTTGTTTACCATTCGTTGTGAGGCTGCTTTTTAAATTATTCAACCATTTTCCACCGGTAACTTCAGGTATATACGAGTCGAGTATCCCGGCGAACTTGAGAGGAGAAGTACCCCTGAATGGCATAAAACACTTTCCCCGAATCACTCAATGTCGCCAGATGAAAGAAGACATCGGTGGTAATTTTTCATGCTTGCATGCTTATCGCACATTTGTTGCACGAGACATACCTCGACGTTGCCGTTCCAAAAATCTGAGGGCTGACTACCCTGATTACACCTGACAACGGTAACAGGGAAACTTTGTTTCAATATTTCTCCACCCATCCACATTACATGGCAAGAAACATCATTAGGGATACGCTCCTGTAGTCATGCAGCCCTGCTCCTATGCCACGAAGACGTATGCTAACAAATTGCGCCACCCTGGCAGCCCGCGGCCTCCTGCACCTTCTGTTTTGGGGGGCGCGGGTTGGGGGCTGTGCGGACTGATACTGTGCGCAAAGGGTTGCGACTTGGAGCAGACTTCCTCCGCAGCATAACAAGTTATGGCATTTGTCAGTGACATATGTAATAGTCTGGGGGGTGATTTGTAACGGCTCCATCTTGAACTTGGGCCCCAGTACCCGGACTGGATGCTGCTATCCCCGACCCGGCATGGCAGGACTGCTGGGCCCCGTTCGGAAGGGGGGCCGGGAATTAGCTAGATAACGGGAAGCAGCATAAGGCTCGACATAGGGGTGCTTTTGCATAAGGTGTCTGTGTCTGCCTGATGTCGTGTCAAAGAGGCGAAACGAATGATGATAGTTGCTGACAGCAACTATTTACCCATTCTGCAGGTGACAGGTCTGACAATCCCGTGATTTATGCCAATGGAGGGGCTAAAGAGTGCCCCTGGATATCCGCACCAGCCGAGCCAGCGGGGATCCAGTGCTGCGTTGAGGGACTTTGATTTATGTTTGTTAAATTAAGTTTAGGGCCAGGTCATTGCGGGCCAAGATAAATGGCCCCGAGGAAAGGAAGTGCTCGAAAGGAACTCCTTCGGATTTACATAAGTTCCAAGACCGGAGCCCAACGAAAACGGGGATTAATAAAAGAGCACTTTGCATTCAGAACACCCAAAAATTATCCAGACCGAAGCCGGCCGAACAAATTACAACTAATAATAACGAAAACATTCAAGTAATTCTGAAGACGTGGCATTTTTCTTTAATATTAAACATTTTTGGTTTTGTTGCTTTATATTTTTTTGGGGCCTCTTTTAAAGTGGCGAACTGTAATCAAGTGAAATTGCTCTTCGCCAATTGCTTTGTAGACATGATGTGAGCAATTTGTTCTTTATATAACCCTAAACTTAATAAAGCAATTTCGGGCCTCAAAAAGGTAAGAGGTTATATTACCCTAATAAAAAAAGCTTCCTCAAATAGCCCCCATTGACCGAAGACTTTGATAGCAACAGAAAAGAAGAATGGCGGACCAACAACAAGAAAGGAGTAACAAATGAAAAGGACAAAAAGCGAGCTTCAATTTTGGGTTTGATGACGTTGGACGGTGGTTGCGGGGGGTGGTTAGTACTATCATATTGTGAAAGGACACTTTACTTAAAAATATGGCCTTGAGGAAATGAATGCGTCTTTGTATACGTAAAAGCTTTGTATTCATAAATCGCTCTACTATGAGTATCCTTATGGATCGCTGCACTTGTAGTTTATTCGTGAAGGCATTGGCGGAGGTACAATGTAGATTTTAGGTTTTACAATTTAATTAAACCCACCTTTTAAAACAAGATAGCCTTAATAATATTTAAAAAACCGCATTTGCTCCTTAGATTAAGAACTAAAAGTAAGACCCTCTCGTTAGGCTGCAATGCCAATGAGGAACGTGTAGCAAAGTAATCAACGAAAAAGGTGGCCCTTCTTCTTCTTTTTGGTGAGATATTGGGTCAAAAAGTACCGCGTACGAGGTAATTCAAGGCGTAGTGTAGATTACCGGACACTGGGCCTTGAATTACCAGAACAAGTATAGCCGTGATGCGTGAGGCGTAATAACTTTGGCCGCGTTGAGAGACGCCAAGCAAACTAACAAATGTCCTGACATAAAGCCTACAATGGTATTTACATCTTTGCTACTGCGCCCTATCAATCAGCTTATCAGCTTTAAAAGACGATGCAAGCAGGAATCGCTAAGAGTTGGCCAACCTCGGGCCTTCAGCGTTCGGTATGTTTCATCCAAGCCTTATCGGCCAGAGCCGTCTTCGCGAAACTGGTGGGTACACCAATAGGCGGTTCCGGACCGATGAATACAATGTCAGAGCCCTGTATCACCAAGGCATTCGCCTTTGTTTGGTCCATAAAAGTCCCACGAGCATGGTTGGAAGGGAAACGTCTAGCCCGATAGGGTCTCCAAATCAGGATAAGGCATTACTGAGTGTGCCCAGTGTCCTGACACTTGGTAGGCTGTGGAGGGTGTGCTCCCTCTCTCCTACTGCATTCGTTCTCCTGATCAGCGCCGGCCCTAGCCCTTGTTGAGGGTGGAGCGAGATTGTCTTTCGGCGCCCTTTGTTCGACGCTTTCACTTCACATAAATTGTATTTTCAGTTGTCCTAGATAAAACTTTTTTCGAGTATTGCCGGCCTGCCAATTCCTTACGGGTCACAGTTCCGGCCCGACTACAATTCAATGTAAGGCATGCCTAAAGTTATGTACGGGCCTCGTGAGGTAAACGTTCGGTATACCAGATTAGACTTGCCTCATGAAAACCTCATGTGGCCCTCATAGGGCAGTATAAGGTATACCAAAATTAAATTTGTTTTATGAATACCTTACGAGGGCCTCATACAAAATACATGAGGCACTCCGCATGCACTCTAAGATTAGGTTTTCATTAGGGAAATCTTACAAGGGCCTTATTTGGGAAAGAAGGTGTTTACCCCGTTAGGTATTATTGAGTAATTCCTTATGAGGCCCATGTATATTGATGAAATTTGATTGAAATTTTTCCCTTCATGATATAATTCACATGTAAAACCAAACTACTATGGTTAAGTAACAAAATGTGCTTAATCGCCATCAAACTTTTTAATGTCTCTGGTTTAATAAATTGTACTCATTTTTTTGTCAATCAGCAGTCATATATAGGCAAGCAAGTCATTTCACGAGAGAATTTTTGTTTGTTTCCATATCCGCCATAGTCGTCCTTTAATCTGCTCTTGGTGGCTATTGCTCAGTCACATTAAACATGAACCTCTCGTATAGGACAGGGTTTGACCCTTTTTTGTATAAAGTGACTGGGCTACTATATAGTCGTGACTTCTGTATTCGGGGTTTTTCTATTTTTTATTATTAAGAAAAAGAGAAAAAAAAAGAATACTTTAGTTTTCCTGAGTTTTTGTCAAGTTTTACTGGTGAGTTATTCTTACCAGCGTCTATTAAGCCACGATACCTCGAAATGGGGAAAAACTGCCAATGATCTATCGCACGCCTTACATAATAAACGATAGGTACGCATTATATGGCCCTATCCATTTTTGCCTGATATGGCCCTCATAAGGATTTTCTAGTTCGGCGGTAATAGGTGAAAAGCGTTACACTTTTCTTCTGGGCCTTATTAGGTTTCAACATTAGGGCCTAACAGTCAAATTAGGCTAACCTCATCCGGACCGAACCAAGAAATTCTAGTCGGGGGCTGTAGCGGCAATAGAGGAAGTATGTTTTTTCAGAGTTGCTTCGCCGACGTTTCGCCAACACCACCTTCTTTGGAGGCTATTTGGTTGTTTGTATTGCATGGTTGGACATTAGGGCTTGCCCCAGATAGTAAGGTTGAGATGGTTGAGAGAGTCACCTTGTCGTTAAAAGAGGCTTCTCCGTCCATCAGCCTAAAATTGCAGTGCTCACCATCCTGACAACGTCATATATGTTAATTTTTTGCGGTGCCCATTGTAGAGTATTCTCCACTCCTACACTCTTTTAGTTTTTAGTTTTTAAAAAGCGTTTATTTGACTTAACAGCTATCCTAATATAAATTTAACTAAATGCTTAAAGTTAATTATTCTAACCTATTCTAATCTATCTAACTTACTGGCCCTCAGCAGGCACTCTAAATTAATCTATGTCTTAATTTAACTTATGCCTTTCGGCTAAAACTTATGTATTTTTTATTTATTTTTATATTATATATTATTTCTAGTCCTAAGAAAAATTTAAAAACTTAGATGCTATATTAATTATTTTGTATAAAACTTAAGCTAACTTAGTCTACTCTACTAACTAACTTAACCCTAAGAAACCTATCTGGGCGGGGGCAGCAGAGTCGAATTCTCTCGGGTGGCCCCCGTCCAGGCGACGGGCTTCCACGGGCTTGAGCTACAAGAAATAACAATAGCTGGGAAGCACCACTAACTTAGACTTACTTAAATCTACCTTCATTACAAAGTAAAAACTAGAACTAAACCCTATCTAAGTACTAAGCTAATCTTTTAAAACTAAGTTATATTAAAAAAATATTCTATAACTTCATTAGAGAGGGCAAATACCCAACTAAGGGGGGTCCTCCAGCCACCAGTACAAATTACTGGCATTGGAGGCCTCTTTTTTATCTTTTTCTGGGATTCGCGTGCTGAACCTCAGGAGATGCTGTATTTCTCTGCCTTCTTCAATAGCACGCACTCGTTTATCACATGCATTGTGATACATGTGATATAAGAGGGGCCACCCCGAATCATCCTGAACCAATTTTTTGGAATCTAGGTAAATAAATGCTTCTGGGGGGATAAACCCTAGTTTACAAGCTGCTTTGTGGTATTCAGAATTCGGGTAGAACGCTCCCCGAATAAGAGGATTATCGCTCTCCGTCGCTCTAGCGACGTGACGTCGAATCAACTTGATTATGAAATTGTCGATCCTGTTAACAGATGCCTTATCATAGAGGATATTGTTGGCGTGATATTTTACGAAGCCCGATTCGGGTGTTCGATACAAGCTTATGCACGCCCTTAAGCATTGTCTTTCAAAAACCCGAAGCTTTTCCATGTAAGAAGGAGATATGTTGAACCATACCGGACAACCATAAGTTAACATTGGTCTGACCAAGGCTTGATAGCAGATCACCTTGACCCGTGGGCTTAGGTGTCTGCTGTAAAAAAGTCTTTTGGTCATATGAAACGCCTTG
Organism: Thereva unica; assembly: GCA_949987705.1. NCBI lineage: Eukaryota > Metazoa > Arthropoda > Insecta > Diptera > Therevidae > Thereva > Thereva unica. Next base: position 26,875,413 of record OX465284.1, on the reverse strand, counting down.
TTTGCCTTGGCAAGAGCAGCACTTACATTTCTATTAAAATATAGGTATTGGTCCATCCAAAGCCCAAGGTATTTCACTTCCAATTTTTTTCTAATGCTTGTCCGGCATTGTTCGAAATTTTGAGTGTTTTCCAGTTCCTCCGCACATCGCGAGAAGCTTTGTTTAGAGGAGTCCGGAAAAGGATCGATTCACATTTGCTAAAATTGATCTTCAACTTCCAATCCTCACTATACCGTTCGATTGTTTCGAAGTCACGTTGCAAGAGCGTCTGGATCACTCCAATCTTCGGCCCCGTCCTGTACACGATCAGGTCATCGGCATACGCTAGTGCGTACGGGAGTGAACTTATTAGGTCACACGTAAAGATATTAAATAAGAGCGGCGAGTTCACTGCACCTTGTTGCAGACCATTTTTGATGTCAAAGACCCTACTTGAAGTGAAGTTGCCACTTTTGACGACGAACTTCTTCTTTGAAATCATATTATAAATCATGTATAGCTGAGGTCTCGTCATATCGAGTCTGACCAGTTTGTAGAGAAGACCTTCGATCCATACTGTATCGAATGCCTTCTCAAAATCGATCAGGCATGCTCCTGTACACTGGCCTTTCATGAAGTTCCAGTGTATGTCTGATACCAGTTTGGACGCGGCATGAATGGTGTCATGTCCCGCCCTAAAACCGAACTGGTTATCGGGAATTATCTTTTTTTCCTCAACCCATTTGGCCAATGATCTATTAATAGCTGCGTTCTTTTTACACCGTGATCCCACTCAGATCATTAACTTTCAAGCAAACCAACAACAACAACTTGATCCAAAAAAGATTTGGATCAAAATCTGTGATACAAAAATAGCTTGTGTAACAACCATATCTAAGACACATCTCATTGGAAAATCCAGAGCTTTTATAATTTTGTTCTGTTTTCTTTAATTTTAAGGGTTGGTAGCTCTGCTAAATTTCATAAATTTATTTGGAAAAATGATTGAAAGTTGCCTTTTGTTAATTTTGGAGGTCAATTAAACATTTTGATAAATTCTTTTTAAATCAGAAATATTTTTAATAAGTTTTAGAGACTGATATAAAATGCGAAAAAACATATCAAAAATCAGAACTACAACTGTAAAAAACTAAATTTCTTCCATGATCCAAGTCCGTTCTTTTATGCTCGGCTGATCTGATCTGGATCTCGGTGTAAAAAGAACGCGGCTAATGACTGTTTCAAAAACCTTGCTGATATTCAGCAGCAGACTTATTGACCGGAGATTGGCAGGGTTAGTTTTGTCTTTACCTTTTTTAGTTATAGGATACACCACCGCCGTTTTCCAGTGACCTGGGAAATGGGCGTTGTTTAATGCATTATTAAACAAAGTGGTGTAAGTAAACTCCTGTAACAGCATAATGGCGCGATAAAATAGTGGGCGCCACTTATGCGAGGTATTACCCCCTTAGCCACAAGCCCGGAAGAGCATGACCAAGGAGCCAATACCATACATAAGAAATGAAAAGAAAATCCGGAACTCCTACGCCGGCCACACGGAGTTGTCTAGCTCGCCGGAGGGGTCGTGGGGTGTGTGGCCGGGGCTTACCGCGGTTGGTTCACCACTTACCTGTGTCTGTGCAACTTTGACTTCCGTCCATCATTCTCCGGTCATCGCCTGAGCCGCGTCAAACCCTGAAAAGAACTGATCCCCCCTCAACCATTCCACCAAAAAAATTTACCACAGGGACATTCTAATGTTTATAATCATTTAATCAATCTGTAAAACTCAACATAAACATTACATGGAAAGCTTAACAACCACGACACTGATTAGTTGCCCGTGTCAAATATTAACCGTGAACGAATACAATTAAAAAAAACATACGAGTTACGTGCTTTGAGGGAACATGAGTATGAATGATAACAATAAAGCGCGCAGTATTGGCCAATACTCCTCACTTTGTACAAATGATAGTACAATCAACAGAATCACTTAGAGGAAAAACAAATTTCCCTGAACCAACAAAGAACAAAATGTAATTATTTCCGACAAGGAGCAACACAAATTCACAAATAAGTATAAAGAATATTATCAAGTTAATACTAACTACTATTAAAATTATTATTTTAGTAATAAAATTTTTTTTTTAAATTAAAGCAAAAAGAAAGTTTTTTTTTGGTTATTTTATTTTGTGTATTATTTTTTTTTGTGTTTTTTTTTCTCTGATCCACCTGGTGTGGATACACTGTAGGTATTGCTTAATTACCTGACTATCGAACGGTATATCACTTGGTAGTAATGGAATATACAGTTCCTCCTTTATGCTAATGTCTGCTGTTTGATAAATATAAGCTAATCTTCCGGCAACTTTTTTTCTATTTAAACCCTATTCGAGTAATTTTGGATAATCTTCGGTCTGTTCTCCATCCCCCCTCGGTCTTCTGATTTTATACCTGTTACTTCGTCCACCAACTCTCCATTACCTTCCGCCATTTCTCTACATGTTTTTCCCGTTTTTTTCTGAAATTTTGGTGACAGATAAACGAAGAGTATTATAAACGCAGGGTCTTTCCCCTCAAATAAATAAAACAGTTTGTACAGATTAATACCAATCCGCAATTTTTTTAAAAAAATTCTAATCACGTAAAACACACACTGAAATATGTATATCCGGTGTTATTAACTAAAGGGCAAAACGAAATTTTTGTATTGCTGGTATCCTTTTCGGTACTTTCAAATTTCTCCAAATCCTTTTCTGATTTGTTAATTTTTTTTCTTTTTTCTTCTTATTTTTTATTGTATTTTCGACTAGAATTCACAGCACCGAAATAGTCCTGATTGTTGCTAATTCGAAACGAAATTGTTATTTTTTTGGCAAATGAACTGAATAATGAAGGTTTTTGTCTTCCAGCCAGTCGTATGTATGTGTTCAAAACTGATTTTTTCCTTTTTTATATAATCTTAAATTTTTCCGAACACAAACTTTTGCAGTATATTTCTGCATCCGTCAAAATTCGAACTCCCATTTTATTTTTTTTCATTTCTCCCCGCCTACCTATTTGTTCCCAACCAACTACTCGATTTTCTTCTCCACAGTAATTCTTAGTCAAGTAGATATTTAGGCAAAACTGACCGTTACACTCCTACACCCTTAGGGGCTACTTTTGGACCCCTATGCTTTCAACATAATGCTAGTGGGGTCTTCTGTTTCTGCCGGAAAGTACCCAATTACAGAAAGGCTGCACGGCAGCTTGTTCCCGTCTACAGCAACAAGGCTTGCTCCTTCCAATGCTTAAGGCGGCCCATCATAGAGGCCGCACCGACCCCTACTGACATGGGCTGTTCTGAGCCCTTTGCCAATTCGGCTACCGCCTCCATAAGACTTCCTTGCACGGAAACTAGTTGTTTCGTGGCCAGCAAAGCGTCATATCCAAGGATTCACCATCAGGTTGCATATCACTCCCCATATTACGCCCCACCCTTTTTTAATTTTATAATTGATACTAATTTAGTGCTTAATTTTCAATAAATATAGCTCACCCACGTTTGTATTTTGGAGAAGGGAGGTGTTGCACAGTAGTTGAAAACGTAAAAACCACGCCCAAAACTAGAAGGGATTGATGCAGCAAGGCAATTATCATCTGGTGGACTTCTGTAATGATTACAGAAATGCAACACCCCTTCAAGGAACTAAAGTAGACAGTGAATTACCCTAACAAAAGCGGGCAACAGAGGCCTGCTATACCAGCTGATTTGATTATTCTTTCGATTGCGACAAAACCACAAACCTAGCCATAGTAAACCACCTAACAGATCCTACCATGGAGAAAAGCAAATGGGGTGACGTTATAGCCATTACGCTGGCTACGCTATACGTCAACGGAGGAGTGAAAGTGATTGGGCTTGCTTTTAATCTTCCTGTTTCTTGTTTCCGTGGGGGTTTCTTGATAACTAGTGTAAAGATCAGGTAGTAGGGGATCGAGAAATGCGTTCTTTATTTTTATATTAATTTTACACAGAGCCCTGGTTACCGCTGTACGTGCCGTTGCTTTGTTGTATGTTGTATTTGCAAAAGTTGGCAGAGTCGTATGTCAGCACTGGCCTAATCTCTGCTATATGACTTACCTACTGGCGTAGAAATCTGTGCTAGGCTTTTTGCGATCGCTTCGATTATTAGCCTAAAATTTAGAGTTTCACGAGATGCAACACTAGTGTTGCAACTCTCGCACTGTCGCATGCGAGACAAGACAATAAGCGAGACAACAGCTTCTGCCCCATGGCGAGAGTAGCGCGACAGTAAAAAACTCCCAGTCTCGCCGAGATAACACTATCGAATGCGAGACTGACGCACTCTCGCTCGATCTCGCGGGATCTCCCAGTCGGTTAATTTTTTTCCCGTATCGTTGCGGGGATATCCCGATTCTATAGAAAGTAGAGTTTTATATTTTCGACGGTAATATATTTATGAGCTGGACAACCCCAGTCTTCCAGAGTTTAAAGGTGCCAGTAAATCCCCAACACGCCGGCGAGAGCGCTAGTGCACCCTTCTAAACATTGCATTGTCGCTTCAAGAGAAGCGTCCCTAATCTAGTCACCCAACTCTCGCGGAGACACTGGGTGGTGTGAATAAAAACTAAGTGAGCATTCTGAGTGGATGCTCTTGAGAAGGGTATGTCGTCCAGAGTGAACTCTAATTAGGAGGGAATAAAAATTCTCTTAAATGTTAATTTTATGTTAAATTTTTTTGCGTCTACGAAAAAAAATGCTTTTTCAATGTATTTTTTATTCTGTTTAGATTTAGGGGTGGGATTAAAATAAATTTCCTAAATTTTTTAATAATATTTCAACAATTTTTAAATCTTTTTTCATATTCAATTTTAATTTTACCCCCTTAAAGGCACAAACAGATTGTCGCAGAGGTCGTGGCGGGGCGGCCCGCTGCGAAGGAATTTCCCAAAAATTTAAATTCTCCGCAGGGCAAAAACGGAGGGTGGGGGAGGTCGAGAGTGCAACACTGAACTCTCGCGAGAGTAACGCAAGACTATCACGACACAACACTATAATAGAAGGCAAAAATTATCTATTTTCAATAAGATGTGACACTCTTGATTTACTAACCCATTTACAATTCCTTATAACCACATCAACAAAAATCTCCTATTAGTTGAAAAAGAATAGCTACAGTGCTTTTTTCTAATTAATTACCTTATGAAAATTCCCATAAAAAAGAAAGGGTACGAAACAACATCACATAAGTTACGCCCCACCCATAAAATGTGTACAATAAATAAAGTCACATTTTTTCATAATGCATTTTTAAAGGCGACCTAGAGCAATCGTCATGGTATTAGTTGTTCATTCTCAAGCAGTTCGGGCAATGTAAATCATAGGGAAATGTGGAATTGAAATAAAGGAAACACATGTGAAACCCCTACACGCATTACAACTTGAGAATTTTTTCACCCCATAGTTTTAAAGGCGACCTGGAGCGATCGCACTCGTGTTAGTACAGATAACCAGCAAGGTTACAGCCTGATCCAAAAAAATTTTAATATATAATAAGATTACGCCGTAAATTATTTCATTTTAATACAAAATTGTAACCGAATTATTTGAAGTATTTCTATTTGAAGTATTTTTAAAAATAGTAAACTAAAAGAGAGTGTTACACATTGCTTTGTGGTGCGGGTATAGTTTTCAAAGTGCTTTTTATGAATTTTTATAAGCGACCCAGAACCAACTGGTTCCTTTACGTTGTTGTAAGGACTGCGAGATTTCGGGGTAAGAAATATTGATTGCATTTAATTATTTTTTAGAAATTATTTTATTCATTTTTTTACTCTCGAAATATTTTTAAAAATGGGTAAGCACCATATTAAGTGTTTGGTATGTGGTGCCAAAAAAAATGACAGTTTAGAAGTGAAATTTTTTAAATTACCGGTGAATAGTGCTAGGAGAGCAATATGGTTGGGGAATTTAAATAAAACGGATATGCTAAATGTAAAATTGTCGGAAGATTACCGGGTTTGAGAAAAGCACTTCGATGAAAATATGCTTTCAAAAACAAAAAAAAAAACAAATCGGTTAAAACGAAAGGCGTATCCAGTTAATCTAAGCGCTTCAAATTCAATTCCAGAAGAAACTACTTCCAAAGTTATAATTCTGGATAATACTTTGTTGGTCCCGCCAAAAAGTGTAGATACGCCAACGCCAATTGCGGAAACTTCTACAGCACAATGCATAGAAGAAGATACTATGTCGGGTAATGATAATGATAACGCGACATTTCCTACAACGCATAAATATACACAAATATATAGTAAGGGAAAATTTACGGAAGATGACGTAACAAAATTGCGAAAGGAGTGCGACGATTTAAAAAAGGAACTTGAAGAGTTGCGAAAAGATAAGGAAAGTGATGCTTCATTTATACAGAAAGCAAAACGCGTCTTACCTGGTGAATTAGCACGCATAATTGAAAACCACGTAAAAAATCTTCAACATACACCTAAAGGTTGGAGATATTCGAATAATTTTAAGAAATTTTGCTTAAGTGTATATTTTATAGCACCTTCCGCCTACCATTTTTTGGCAAAAAATATGAATCTTCCGTCCAAAAGGACTCTATTGAGATTCATTCAAAACTGGCCCTCCGATCCCGGTATCCACGAAGGCTTGTTCACTTCGTTAAAATTAAAAATTCCAAATTTACCGAACATGGCAAAAAACTGTATAATTTGCTTAGACGAAATTTCCCTTAAAACCAATTTATATTTTGATAAAAGCAAAGAAGAAATTATTGGTTTAGAAGAATTTAAGAATTTAATTTTAAACCAAAAAATTTCATTAAATTATATGCACACCCTGTAAAAATTGTGTTCATTTCCACTTCGTTCCTCATCATATTGCATCCTTTTCTTACAAATGGCTTTTCTATCGCTATCTATTTCTTACAATTCCGGCAAGGTCGTTTAAATAACGGTACCAAGGTCAAAAATAGATAAGCGAAAACGTCGAGAGTGTCACATCTTATTGTAATAGATAATCTTTGATAGAAGGTCCCGCCAAAAGAGTTGATGCCGAGAAAGTCGCGTTTTCCATGCGCAGTAGAATCCCCGCATGCCGTTCCCGTCCCTTAGCCTAGTCGCAACAAATTTCGAAGGGGAAATTTGAAAATACATAAGCGCATTTCTTATCAATATGTGCGCAATTTTTATTTGTGTGCAGCTTTAATTTCCCCAGCTGCGCGCTCCGGCATCAACTCTTTTGGCGAGACCTCTATCACTGTTGCACTGGGGTGCGAGACAAGACAACAGTGGTCTCACTCTCGTGCAGCGAGATCGAGACCGCGGCCGACTGTTGTCTTGTCTCGCTCTCGTGAAACTCTACTAAAATTCAGCCTTAAATCTAGATTAAAGTACTTAATTCTTTATGTTAAGCTCACGGCTCGAGTATAACGGCTTAAAGGTAAGATCAAGTTTAGTGCGCATTTGTATTTTAATTTCTTTGTATTGTTACTGGTCAGTTGTCATTCTGCTGTCACTTTTGGATATTTATGATCAGTATACTCTGACAAATTAATATGAGTAGACTGACGCTTAAACAAACGAACTGTGGATAGATTTCTTGAGACTAATTCACAAGAGACCCTACAGACTCCATCAGCCATGGAGTTTGGCCAATTTTCGGTGTTTTCAGATAACATTATCTCAAACTTCAGGAATATTTCTTTGATTCAGTTAAATTGGATTGCAAATGGAAACTAGGGAGTGCCCTTTACCTATTCCACAATAATATAAAAGAAGAAATATGAAAGGACGACTAAGCTACTTCGGTCCAAGGAGATTTTCTACGTTTTATCGTTTTTTTTTTGTATAAAAAAACCCTCACGTACTCCCACTCTATCAACTGTTAAGCAAGCGTTGGACATTTATGAACTCGGAGGGTAGTAGCTAAGTTTTGAGGTTGTGGATATGACATCGGCGGTACCTCAATGACGAATCCAAAGTTTGTTGTCTTTATAAGCTTAAAGCATCGCAGCTGGTTGAACTAAGTAAGAAAGGAGACAGTTTTTCAGTTTTAAACTAATTGCAAATTTGACAACCTTGCTAGTGCTTTCGCTTATGTGTAGAGAGAGAGAGTGCAAGGATAACTTCATAAATTAAAAAGGGTCTGCTTCGGAATGTTTTAATTTAATAAACACTGACAACTTAAGCTTATATTGTTAAAGTTGTGGGATTTATGATGTTAGTTGGGATCTATGTTTTCTTTTATAGGACGAAGGGGAGAAACATAATCTATGATTGTTGAAGACCATTACAGTCTGTTGGCGGACTCGTTCCTTGTATAATTAGTGCGATGTGCGATGGTATTCCTTAAGTAGTTTCGTATTTTCTTATGTCTAATTTCATCATTGAAATTGATCATATATGAAAGAAATTATACTTCAAAGTTGTCGTTTAGGATAATAAATCTTAGACTACTGCTCCAAATAAATCAGCTTCTAAAAGAACAACTGTCAGCCATTATGGGGAAGGAAACTGGCTGGGAAATGTTCGCTTCTTCCAAGTTATTGACTGGGTGTTTTTTTAAGAGGAGCATTAACTCCTGTCGGTCTCTGTGCCATCGGCATTATTCTGGTGGGAATAAGTTTGCACAATTAGGAAACTTAAATTATGATTTAATGACAGAACACAAACCCGAATACCTTTCATCTATGTCTGTGAAATCAAGGTCTAAGCCAAGTTACCAATAACAATGGTGAGCTTTTCGTTGACTTTTGTAGTTCCCACCAACTCATGGTAGGTGGAACTTACTTTTGTCACAAGAAGATACACAAAGAGACCTGGGTATCGCCCGATGGTAGAACGAGAAATCAGATAGATCATGTGGCCGTCAGCCGCAGATGGAGAACTATCCTTGAGGATGTCAGGAGTTTCAGGGGAGCAGACACTGGAAGAGACCACCACTTGGTAGTAGCAACTATTCACCTTAAAATCGCCGCAATCAGAAACGTACAACGCGATGCTATAAACCGTAGACGGTTCAACGTAGATCTTCTGCGGGAGAGCGTTAAAAAGCGGGAATTTGCTGGAAACCTACAAGAATTATTAAACCAGCATACCGTTTCTGACGACACAAATATTGAAGAGCTGTGGAGTAGGACAAAGGGCGCAATATTGACGGCTGCGGAAACGAGCATCGGTTATGTCCAAAGAAACCAGCAACACTGGATCTCGGACACAACCTGGCAAAAAATAGAACGCAGGAGAGCCCTAAAAAATAACGTAAACTCTACAAGCGACCCTGAAAGATGTTACCAACTGGAACGGGAATACTCCCAATTACACCGGGAGGTAAAGAGAAGTGTCCGGCGTGATAAAAGGCAGCAGATAAAATGAGCTCGCAGAAAAAGCGGAAAACGCGGCAAACACAGGCGACAGTAAGGTGCTGTACCAAATCACTAAACAGCTCTCGGGAAAGCACTCTACTAAAAAGCATGCCGTTAAGAGTGCGGATGGAAGGCTGCTGTGCAGCGACGAGGAGCAGCTCCAAAGATGGAGAGATTACTTCTTCGCCGCCCTGAATGGTTCATTTACACAGGAACCTCAGGAAACCAGCAACAATGCACAGCCTATAAGAATCACCACCCGGGCCCCATCCAAGACGGAAATAGTAACCGCAATTCATGCGATGGCCAATGGTAAAGCAGCTGGAAAAGATGGCATCCCGCTAGAATTGTTGAAAGCCGATTCAAGCCTCATAGCAGATGCACTTCAGCCAATCCTGGAAATAGCATTGAACACCGGTACCTTTCCGGAGGATTGGACGGAAGGTATCATAGTCAAAATACCAAAAACGGGGGACCTAACAATATGCGACAACTGGAGAGGCATCTGCTTACTATCTACAGTGGGCAAAATTTTGTCCCATATATCACTATCTAGGATAAGTGAGGCAGTTGACCGAACGCTTAGGAGGCACCAGGCCGGATTCAGGAAGGGGCGCTCCTGTATTGATCATATTAACACCTTGAGAATAATAGTGGAGCAGTCTACTGAATTCCGATCCCCCCTTTACCTTGCTTTCGTAGATTATGAGAAAGCGTTCGACGCGGTCAATAGGAGCTTTATATGGCAGGCACTACGGCGACGTGGACTGCCTGATAAAATAATAGAATTGATAAAAGCCATATATGTATAACAATTCCAAATGCAGAGTTCTCCATAATGGAAAATTATCCTACAACTTCGAGGTGAGCTCAGGAGTACGACAAGGATGCCTACTCTCGCCTTTACTATTTCTTATAGTAATAAATGACATCCTTGTCGGCGCTCTAGATAGTAGAACAGGCGGCCTATACGGGGTTTGTTAGACCGCCTTAAGGATCTCAACTACGCAGATGATATCTGTTTGCTGGCCCACAGACACCAGGACCTCAAAAACATGATTAACAATTTGGCAACAGAAAGTAGTCCAGCAGGCTTAAGGCTAAATCCGACTAAAACTAAAGAAATTCGGATAAATGCAAACACCATTGAACGGACTGCGCTGAATAACCGTGACGTGGAACTGGTCGATAAATTCTGCTACCTCGGTAGTGTTATTACCGAAAATGGCGGTGCAGAAGAAGATGTCAGTTCCAGAATAAATAAATCACGAGGCGCATATGCATGCCTGTTCCGCATATGGAGATCAACGGAGATCTCAGCTAACACCAAATTGCGGCTGTTCAACTCCAACGTTAAGGCAGTACTTTTGTACAAGTCTTTATCAACAGATGCCTGCGTCGTATCCTAAAAATCCGCTGGCAGGATAGAATTTCAAACGAAGAACTATGGCGCCGTGCCGGCCAAGAAAGGATAGACGACCAAATCAGACGAAGAAAATGGAATTGGGTTGGCCACACCTTGCGACGCGAAAACGAAAATCTAGCTAAACAGGCCCTCGACTGGAATCCGCAAGGATCCCGTCGAGTCGGAAGACCTAGAACAACGTGGAGGAGAACCCTACTACCAGAAGCCGCAACAACTGGGAGATCCTGGTCGGAGCTGAGAGCTGTCGCGCAAAACAGAGTCCGCGGGAGGGCAACTGTTTCCGCCCTATGTCCCATAAGGGATTAAAGGAGCGCAATGATGATGTCTGTGTAGTGCGGCATACTTCATTCTGAATACATATAGGCAATAATGTTTGGTAAACGTAGAGGGAAAAAAATTTCTGCCTACAAAATACAATTTTCAAAAAAAAAAAGTTGTTGTGTGATTTTTTGGCCAAAAAGAGATTCTTGCAAACTTTGACCATGAATAACTTTCAAAAGGTTAATCGAGTCAACATTTTTGTAAGAACTAAAATTGTATAGATTTTCATTGGCATTATTTTGGGCTCTCGCTTGGGATTGTATGACCGATAAAAACGGAGATACATGGAAAACTCGGGAAAAACGCGATATCGCTATGCTATGTTTATGATGATTCCATATTTTTGTACCGGTAGCAGACGCTGTTGAGTCGACTAGCAACTCTTTATTCTCTCTTTAATAGAGTCAAACACCAGTCTCTGTGCCAAACCAAGTTATTTAAATCTAGTTCTTGCAATTCTTCTCCTTTGTATTCTGCATTTATTATTTAAGGCCGTTCAAAGATCTCAAATTCTTTCTGTACTTGATTAAAAGGAGTTTCGAGCTGCCGGTCATGTTCTTGAAGTTCCTGCATATGTTGTTGGCCCATTGCTTTCAGTTGATTCTCCCGAGCTAAGAAAGTTTCTCTTCAAAATCAAATAGTGATGAGCAAAAATGGTCTTGGCTTGCAGTCTTGTCTTGGTTCTGGACATTTAGCAAGACCAAGACTTAGCTATACTTGCAAGACCAAGACCAAGAGTAACTGTACAAGATAGTAGAACTCCACTACAGGCAGCAAAAACTTCTGGTCCTTGGTAACTGCCATCAAGAAGAATTTTACTTCCTCCTCAACACCTCCTTTTATTCACAACAAGGAAGTGATAACAGAAAGCAAACCCAAGGCCGACCTATTAGCTTCTCTGTTCGCCGCAAATTCTTCTTTACCCGATGCTGCTATGTCACCCCCCACTCTCGAGAATACCACCCACTCAATGGACGGAGTTCACTTCAGGACTCGCGAGGTGTTTAGGTGTCTCAAAGAACTCGACGCCAACAAATCCACTGGTCCCGACAAAATCCCCCCTATGGTACTTAAAAAATGTGCCTCACCTTTGGCTAAACCTCTGCGCAAACTTTTTGCCCTGTCTTACTTCTCCGGAGTGTATCCCGACTCTTGGAAACTAGCTCATGTTCAGCCAATCCCAAAAAAAGGTGAAGCCAGCGACCCCTTAAACTACCGCCCAATAGCAATTACTTCTGTTCTCTCCAAAATCATGGAGACAATAATCAATAAAAGGCTGATGAAATATCTAGAATCCAACCAAATTATACACGACAGGCAATACGGCTTCAGATCTAAACGGTCTACTGGCGATCTGCTTGTGTGTTTAACCGAGCGTATCAACCAAAGCATTCACAGCTTTGGTGAGTCTAGCCTGGTTGCTCTAGATATATCAAAGGCTTTTGACAGAGTATGGCACCCAGCTCTGTTGAATAAACTCCAAGCTATTGGTATACACTTAGTTCTAAGGAACTGGATTAAGAGCTTTCTTTCATGCCGTTCAATCAAGGTAGTATTGGATGGCGTCGAATCCAACCCCCACGCCATCTCGGCCGGAGTTCCCCAGGGGTCAATTCTTTCACCCGCACTCTTTCTAATCTTCATTAATGATCTGCTCTCAATCCCCTCCAACCCACTTCACTGCTTCGCTGATGACGGTACTCTGAATTTCTCTTACTCCTTCGACAATATAAGACAAGCACGTGCCAGACCTTGTCTTTACCACCGTCAACTGATGTCGGCTTCGATCAACCGGGATATCGAATCGATTCTTCATTGGGGCGAAATGAACCGCGTCGAATTTAATGCCACAAAAACGAAGCACTGTCTGATCTCCAACAAAAATTGTACCGACCTTCCTCCTGTCTCGGTGGATGGAGAGAATCTAACGGCTGACTCAACTCTCAACATCCTAGGGGTAACTTTAACGGAGCATCTGCGATGGAACGATCACATATTCCAAATCGCCAAACAAGCCTCCCAATGCCTTGGATTTCTCAAGAGATGCAAGTTCCTCCTCCAGCCAGCCGCATTGGCTACAATATACAAATCCTACATTCGGCCGCGCCTCGAATACAACTCACATATCTGGGCAGGCGCCCCAAAAACCACCTTGGCTTGTCTCGACAAGGTGCAAAATCGTGCCCTCAAACTCATTGGTGATGGCCCCTTTCGCGCCTCCATAGACACCTTGAGCCACCGTAGGAATGTAGCAGCCCTCTCCATACTTTATCGCTATTACCATGGCGACTGTTCCACCGAAATTCAGGACCTCCTGCCTGCACGGCAATACTTTTCCCGCAACACAAGACTAGCCCGCTCGGCTCACCCCCATACCCTACAGCCCCCTCGTTCACGCACAATACGGTTCAGAAGTTCGTTTATGAATAGAACAACTCGATTGTGGAATGATCTCCCGCAGTCAGTATTTCCGAACTCGTACAACATCTTAGAGTTCAAACGTGAGGTTCATCGTCATTTTCTTCTACACCCTCCAGACCCCCTCTAACCTTTCCTTTTCTCCTCTATTCTTCAAACCAAGCTACTACTAGACATTGCACCATGAACTGAACGACATGACGGACTGGTAGTACAAAGGGTTACACCTAAGCTTGGTTTTTTCATATAAAAAAAAAAAAAAAAAAAAGACCAGGACCAAGAGCAAGACTTTAGCAAAAGTCTCGCAAATTTCTCACAAGCACTATCATCGTCAGATTCTGATGTTTGATCTTCGTATTAAATGAAGGAATGCATACAATTACATAAATTAGAATCAAATTAAAATTTATAAAAAAATAAATAAAGTACATAATTAAAAATACATATATATTTTTAATTTTTCTAAACTGTTACGATAAGTCTTGCAACCGATCTTGCAAGAACAAGACCAAGACCAAGACTCTGCCCTGCTCGTAAGACCAAGACCAAGACTATATCAGTCTTGTCTTGTTCTTATGTTTGCTCGAACCCTTGTAGAAATTCAGTTTCTGATTGCTAAGGCACATATTGAATTAGCAGGCTGCATTAAAAGTTCTCTGGATCTGATAATGCTATACAATACGCTACTCTCACAACTGCGCAAACATTTTTACGGCGGTTTTCCTCTTGCCTGTCAACAGGGTCCAGTCACATTTGACCAACTTCTTTCTACCCCATATACTACGTTTATAAGCGGAGTTTCCCTCCGGATGGAAGTTTCGATCCGGAGTGAAACACCGCTTATAAACTGGGAGTGAAACTCCAGAACTTGGATTTTCGCTCCCGAAGAAAAAGCTGGAGTGAAACTTCGATCCCGGTTTATGTTGTGCTTATAAACGCTGACTTGGAGTGAGATTTTTTTCCAAGGGGGGAAAACTTAGTAAAGAAGAAGCTGGGTGTTTTATTTTGCTACAATAGTTTTTTTCTTTATTTATTGATTTTTTAAATACATTAAATTAAACATTGGGTTTACAATTTGTCTTTGCTATGATTTTAAATTTGAGCTTGGAGCTGTCATTTCAAACCAGAAAGTATTTTGGATTTTCACTCCCATTACTTATAAACCCTTCGGGAGTTTTACTTTGGACTGAAGATCCGGGAGTGAAACTCCGCTTATAAACGTGGTAATAGTTTGTCTAGCTACCTGCCGGGGCTACAGTGAAAATCAGATCTCAACCTGTGCAGTCGGCATGGGTATGACTGTTTGAGAGACAATTTAGACAGCGGCCTGTTGATTTGATAATGCAATATCTGGTGTTTGGATTCATTTGTTTATATATAGGACAGTTGCATACGTAATGTTTTCCTTCACACGCTGGACATTTGTTCCCTTTCGTGACATGATATGAGGCTGTTTTTTTTTCTTTAATTTCGACAGTTTCGAGTTTTAAATTTTTGAAGTAATGGTGTCTGCAATGGATTCCAACACCTGTCTTCGAACGCCATGAAGTGCATAAATTGTGTGAGTTTTGGTAACTCCTTTTGTGATCCTAGTTCCTCTTCCCAATATCTGAGTGTGACAAAGGGCAATTTTTGAACTAAGATATAATTGAGAAGTATATCCCAGGAAGTCGTGTCAACATTGAGGTTTTCGAGTTGCTGTAGACATTCCTCGGTGGTCTCTATCAGCTCCTTCAAACCCTTCTTGGATTCTACATTTAATTTTGGTTGACCCATTAGACGCTTTAACTGATGATTTACAAGGATTCTTTTGTTTTCAAACCCTTCCCTCAACTTATTCCATGCTGGTTCATAATCCTCATTTGTGATGGGAACATGTCTTAGAATGCGTTCGGCATCTCCGACTAAAGACGTTTTCAAATGATGTAATTTTTGTACTGGTTTCAAGCTTGGGTTGTGGTGAACTAATGATACAAAGAGGTCATGAAAGATTTCCACGTATCAAAATCACCATTGAATTTTGGTAGAGATATTCTGGGAAGAGAGGAGGATTCCTGTATAATGGCTGTACTTGTAGTTGGATATCCTTTACTGCAGGTGTTATTATTTGTAGTAGTACTTAGTACACTAGGAAGCGTTTGCTCCGTGGTGTTTTGAGAGAGTACGAAATCTTGTAAATGTCCCGCCCTATGCCAGTTGGTTGGCCCTGGCTAAAAAAAATATGAATACCAACAAAACAAAAAACAAATATTTGCATTAAGTTGTAATTTTATTTTGTTAAATACCCACACCCAAAGAAATAACGAAATAGCATTTGCTCACCATGTCCTGGTTTGGCATAGATGTGAGGCTTTGTCTATATTTCTTACAAAAATTTGTCTGTTATAAAAAAACTGCCCAGACTCAAATCAAAGTCTGGTTTTAACTTGAACAATAATTGAGTTTTAGTATCTAGTGGACAAATGTTGCATATAAATCATTTGCATCAAATAAAAAATTTAAACTTTACAAATGTTTTCAAAAATAATTTTTTTTTTATTTTAATTAATTCAATTTTATTTAATGTTAAGTGTTTTAATTCTAAGGTTAAATTGTCTGCGGTGGAGCTTAACACAACCTTATTTAGAACCGGGGTCATCAGGGGCATGGCCCTAGGGCACTGGGATTGTCTTTTTGAAAGTTTGCAGTTCTCAAGAGCTTGTCGCCATATCATTTTGTACCAATGTCACTGTATGCTTCTACCTTTTACCTTACCAGCGGATGTCTAGGGATGTTTATGGCTTAAAAATATTATGTTATAGCATTTTAAAAATAATGACGTCATTGGCGGAATATTTTTAACTTCCCAGTATAGGAAGTTATTGTAATCGGTCCGAAAATCGAAATCGAAAATTTCAACGTATTTTCATCTTTCAAGGTCCCAGGAGCATTTTAAGCAAAAAATTGGGAGGAAGTATGTGTGTGTGCGTGCGTACGGATGTGGTCATTTTTTCCTGCACGATATCCCGCGAGCCAAAACTGACATCGACTTCGTTGAGGTGTCGTTCGAAGCGTATTACCGAAATCTGATCTGAAAAGATTTTCATGAAATTCGGTCCAGCCGTTTTTTTGTTTAAGCGACGTAAGTGATTTTTGTACCTGCACGATATAGCATGAACCAACCATCGTAGCGACTTTTTTGATGTGCCGATCGTAGCGTATTACCGAAAGTGCACTTTGAAAAGATTTTCATAAAATTCGATCAAGCGGTATCTATGTTTAAAGGGCGTAAGTGATTTTTGTACATGCTCGATAGAACGGAAACCAAAAATGATATTGACTTCATTGAGGTGCCGATCGAAGCGTTGGAATGACACCCATTCAAAATGAAGTTCACTTTTATGGATTCAGCCGAGCAATAGCTTCCCAAAGAGTCATCACTCGTCAAAATCCGAGTTTTCTTTAAAAACCATTCAACAAATACGTTAACCATTACAAACATGACGAAATTTTCAAACTTTAGTTCAGAACTGTTTGAACGGCGGATTGCTTTCCATGTCCTACAGTTTTGGGAATTGAGTTCATCGCGGGATTTCCAGTGATTACAGTTTGGCGTTTTCGGACAAGTTTGACAAATCCGTTACATTGATTAATTTTGGTACTATCTCCTGAAATCGTTCGAACTGAAAATGAAGTTTTTACCATTGCAGTTTATCATCAGCGCGTCAACACGCCAAAATATTGATAAACAATTGTGACAAATTCTCGGTATTATACATATATTCTATATTGCCCATTGTTCATTTATTATTAAAATATCCAATCATAATATTCAACATCCATCATACTGGGAAGTTGATCGTGTGGACCGAAAGGGTCGAACCCACATCCCAACTAGTTTTCATTTTGAACTTACCTAGGTTAATAGTGCGGAGCCCACGATGCTAAATGGTGGTTTACTCGAGCGTCGTGGTCGTGGGGACCTATTGGATTTTGAAAATTAGATGGTAGAACGAAAAAAAAGGTTATATGGTGTATACCGTTTCATCGGTGTGGGGAGCGTCTACAGGTTTTAAAAACATAAAAAACAGCGATTTTTCGCACTTGGGCTTGTGGAAATTGGCAGATTATATTTTTCCCGTTATCCTTGAATTATTTCCTTCAAAATAAAAAAAAAATCGACCACGCTTGAGAATGCAGAGGTCACGTTCTACTTTTACAAGTTTGACTCTCTCACTTCCTTATGTCACGCTAAAATCGTCAGAATATTCAAATGTACACTTTCCAGCATGTAATCAACCCACCATGCCTTAATCTGACGCACTCGAGTATTTCCAACAATCGATACTATTCTATTCGGCTGCCTTATGCGCGCGGCGCTATATAGCGGATATAGTAGAGATACTCAGCAGGGTGCAAGGTATCCCCATATGTTAATCTGCCGCGCTAGAATAAATCCCAAAATCCGTCTCGTCGTACGTCTCTCGTAATAAAGACAGTGCTCTTCTGTTCTACGATTTCTTCTTGTTTGAATAGATTCGCTCTTCTACATTTTCTTAATTGTATTTTTTTATATTTTCTTAGATCCTTTCTCCCTTTGGTGCAGGTGTGGATACGTCCGCAATTTGTGCATTGGTGTATATTTTATATTGAAGTACTTTTTTCCTTCGTTGAAGATTCTACGTCTCCTAAGAATGATTTGTTTTAATAGTCTACCTGAAGTCCCACAGAACTTTAAAATGTTTTGAATTTAGTCAAGTATGCACTTATATGAAGTTTTCCTTGACAAGTCCCAAAACTTCCTTCATCATTAAAGCTTCGACCTATCACCACCCATCCCTTCGCTACCTTATCATAATTTACCAAGCTGCAGAAAGTCTAAAGAGTAAATTCAAAATAATTTGTTCGAGCAATGAAAACGCCATTAATCAAATTCCTCCGTAATAACTTAAAGTTTCGCAAAAGAATGTCGGCCTTAAACTGCCTGCGATCAGAGGTAAAGAAAAGAAAAGTTTCCCCTGTTGCCAAAGTTGTTCGCTTATCAAAGGAAATCGCTTGCTCCCTGGCCTCCGCTTCCGGTATTGGCGTTGCGGTCTGGTCGGACCACAGCGGTGCACACGCATAAATACGTAATGGAAAAAAGTTTTTTTTTTTTAAGAACAAAACTAATTTGGAAAAGTCGTAAATATTCGCAATTCTCCCGAGTTTTTAGGACTTTTCTCTCTGTTATCCTGGAATGTGCCCGGTATGCGAGCGTTGTTGTACCTAAGGAGCCGAGAAGAATAGGGCCCGGAACAGACTGAAAGGAAACTCTGCGGTTTGAGGTGTAGGTGTATGTATGTACGTACGCCCTCAGCTGTGGACCTTCCTTCCGAATCAATCCCGATGAATGGCTGCCACGAAAGTATGATGTTTCCGAAGTTAATGGAAAGGAAGTAAAAAGTTGCGTTATGCTCGGGTCCTAAGGAGACACAAAATCAGGAAAAATCGACCAGAAACAGATAAGGTATTGGAAAATTGAAAACAGGAAGACGCTCGAGAATATCATAAACAGCCCAAGCGAAAAGGCAACTTTTAATGCGTCTATCAGACTTTTTCCATCTTCCGCTCCATTGCCAGCCAAAAACCGGTGAAATGGGAGCCAAAGTACCGGAAGATGTAAACCAACTTCTTTGGTGATTCCGCTGAAAGAAAGCAGCCAAAGCCAAAAAGGAGGAAGGATGCGAATAAAAGTTCCTTTGACGTGTCTGGGAAAATTTGCAATGTTTCTCATCGTTGACGTTGTCAACCAGCCCCTATACCTAAGCCCCCTTCGATGATGTATATTCGAGGAGCGCGCAGAAGACTGCTTCCCGCTCGTTTATCATTTTTAGTACCGCAATTTCTCTCCTTGGATTTTAATAAACCAAAATTTCTTCTTTTGATAATAAAAAAAAAATGGAAGAAGAAAGAATTCCTGGCTGCCAGCTAGTGAAAGGCGGATTCCGTGCATGATTGAAGGGAGGACCTCCAGTTCGGCTCTTTATAGCCCGACCAAGGACGCCCGCACAGCACAGCACAGCCAGGCTAGGCCACGTCATGTGGAAATTGAATATATTCAAAATTAGTCCGCGCGCATAGGAGCGCTCAAATTTACAGCGGTACTCCTTAAAAAACAGTAGCGTTCTGTCAGTGACTATTTTATAGATGTTAACCGCATAAAACGGGGATAATGTTACCAAATTCATGACTATAGATTCGCCCGTTTAGTACGTGAAAGGGGAGTCATCGTTTTGGGAGAGTGTGCCGCCCGATCCCTTGAGGACCCTCATAAAATGTTATGCGGTCGGGTTTTATGTGCATGACCTCGACATTGTTGCTGCCAGAGATGCGGATGGGGTGGAACTATGTGATTTTATTAACATACTATAGACTCGGTCCTTTATTTGTTTATTATAACAGCGTAGAGCATATGTCATGCTAGCATCGGTTAAAAGCGATAAAATACCGAGTATATGGCAACATTGAATTGAAGTCGGGGGCAATCAATTTTTATTTGAATAACAACAATCATGTAATTGGAAACTATAGGTTTACGGGGCTGTTAGAAAACGGCGTTCATCATCATTGGTCAACTTTTGTCCAATGGTAGCCTTAAGGGTTGTGTCAGAAAATGTTACTTTGTTTCAAACGGCGACCACACATTATCTCCATATTCACAAAAACCCTTTAGCCTCAAATAAAATCCCTTGCTTCCTCAACCACAATGCGTTGTCAAAAACTTTAGTGCGATGATTGTAATTTCCATCATTGACATCTGGGCAGTATTTTTTTAGGTATTGTGACAGTTCCAATACTAGGGCTCGTTTGTGGATTGTTTTGTATATTTTTTTACTCCTTATTTTATGGGTGTTTTGGACTGATGGTCACAAGTTTGTTGTTTTTTATTACAGAATTTTATTACTTCTCTAACTTGGGTCGACTTCAGGAGGATTTATACCGCGAAATTTTTAATAAAAAAAAGTATGGTCTGGTCATATTTTACAATCCTACGAAACGCAATATTTTTTCAATTACTTCGAGGCTATTTTTATGGTTTTAATTTATATCTTTTAAATTGTTAAACTTTCTTATTTTTGTTTTGAAATTGAAGTGAGAGAAATATCATTTCTGCAGATTAAAATGTTTTTATTGTCATAATGGCGACAGATAATGTTACTCGACTACCACTATGGAGATTGAGGTTCGATTCCCACGCAGCGACATGTTTCTTCATCTTTCAACATCTATCTATCCAGTTAATATTGTTTCAGCTGGATTGAGCCTTCGCTTCGTCTAAAGAGTGGTTTTACAGTTCCTTGCAGCCTGTCTCCTGTGCTGAATGAGGAGCATTGCCTCTTCTTATTTCTTTGAGAAGGCGCCTTTGCAGGCACTACGACCTGTTAGGTTTATTGTGCCAACCCCATCATTAAAATTATTCGAGATTAAGGCTTTTGATATAGCCTAAAATTTATTTAGGATTCATATCGTAAATTCCCCTGGAACAGAGAATCCGCGATGGAGAAGATTCAATCTCCTCCTCGTCGTAGCCTGAAAACTGCACACCAAATCCTCCGCTGTTTCGGGACCTGCTCAACCGTATTGGTAGATACGATCAACTACTAGCCATATTCTGCTTAGCTTAAATATGGCAGACTTAATCTCCCCGCCCGGTGGGCAAATTGCAAGCAGTGGAGAGTTTCGCTGTGAGATCCTAGCCTAATATGGTTATCTAAAACCTTCTCCATCGTTTTCAGGAGAAAGCATGCGAGAGTGCTGGGTCGTCAGGATTTTGCCCTCTTGTATGAAGACCACCCAATCTAAGATTATAGATCAAAATGGGTTCGCGAAAAAGTACCTTCATCCATGGTAACACTCCAAATTACAATGCGAAGGCAAAGTTAAACTGAAGGCCGCCTCATATCCTGAGTTCAATGTCAGTAGAAAAATTCGCAGTACAATTCATCTCCTGGGATTGCAGGTTTTTATCAAGTATTTCTTCTCTAGATCCGGCGTTTTCAGCCTGTTAATGTCAGTCAGGAGTAGCTTGATGATCCTCACTTGGCTATGCAGCAGTGCTTAGTAAGCGATTCAACTGCGAAAAGCGAACCAGATTTGTTTGGAGATAACACTCCGTCTACTGGGCAATTACAATTTGAGGATATGATTATCCTTCGCGCTGGCTGACCATATGCTGTGGCCAATAGGCCTGAGAGAGTTTAACCCATTGAAGTCCATCAAACCAAGAGGGATCCTGGGATCCTGCCGAATCTCTTGCGGCTGATTCCGTCGACTGGATTTTGTGACGAGGGCACATGTTTCCATTTCTTCGCCCCAATCAGTTTCTAAATTCTAATTTTCAAACCAAATTAAAAAACCCTAGGCCTGGTCCGCACATTTTTAGGGACATAAGCCAAATGTTGGCAAACTACAGGTGCCAACAGTACAAACAACTCAGGCTTAATGACCAATTAATAAACAACTTTTGCGGACTATTATACCGAAAGCTTCGACTTCAACAGTGAACTAGTTCTTAGGGAGAAGGAGCCCCTGAAGCCCGTTCAAAAACCTTACTATGGTAAACCAGGAGGCCGTACCGGCCTTAGGCGAGGATCTGGCTAACCCAGGCAGCCACCCGAAGGTCGTGGTGTGGGGAGACCCTTGAGGTACCACATATTTTCACTGCATCCCCATTTATCGCCTCGTGAGGTCGTCGAGGATACCTGGTGAGCAAAAAGAGGTTGCCTATAAAATTCTTTTCATGGAGCGTAAAGAACATTTAGACATTTGGATGAAAGGAGTGACAATTAGGAATTTAAAAAAAAAATTCTTAGTCCAAGAAATGCCAAGTTGTCCTTCCTAAGAATATTGCAAGTCTAATGTTGCATCCGCACTACGCTTTTGCTTTTTTCATATAGAGTTTAATAACTTTTTTTACGATATTTTTAATGGCAAAGACAATACGGCCAAACTGCGCTGACAAAGTTGTTAGAGGTTTACATATCACCCCGTATTTTTGTAGCCCTATGACCTACTTTCATGAATAAGGTAGCAGTATACCCAGAATATTCCCACCTACCTAAAACTACTCATTGGTTCAAAGTTCATGGTTCGTATGCCCATGTGCACAGCTCAGTACTCGCCCGTTTAAAGTTTGGCCGTTGTGTGCCGGTATATGCTCCCAAGCGGCCGATGTTCGCCCGTTGCAGGGCCATTTTTTATTTTTACTCAATTTGAACTTAATTATACAAATTAGTGCATAATAACATGGGTAATCTACCTAAGACAAATTCCTTTAAAAAGTTATGGGTGCATAAAAATATCTCGCACACAAGGTACTAAAATACCTGCCCTGCCACTTCATTTAACCATGAAAGTTTATATTTAACTGTGGAGGTTTTTGAACTCTCCGTGGTTCACTAAGGTTTTTGAATGCGCTTCGTTGATTGTTTTGCTCCAGCTGTTAGGGTTACCTCGAACTTTGATAAACCAGCAAACCCGCGCACAATTCGAGAAGCCGGGGCAAGACAACGGGTTTTACTGTTGCTGCTACGGCACAGAGGAAAGCGAGCTGTGTTAAAAACCCATTCTGAGTTATCGACCGGCTCATAATCGATAGTTTTGGTGTACATCCGCACTTCGATTTGCATCCAAGTTTGAACGTGTATGGGGGCCTTTAGGAAGTCAAGTTTTTTACTGTACACCGAATACTATTTCAGATAGCATCAGCTCCAGATTTTGAGTAAAATTTAATTTCTGGTTCGTCAATAGTTATATTTATTCCTATTCTCAATCTTCTAGCTCCTGCGAAAAACACGCCAACATGGAGCTATTTCTTTAAAGAAATTAAATCTGGGCTTTGTTTCTGATAGTCCAATTTACATAAACGAAAGCCTGACTTCAAAGAACAATGATATCTTCCACACTGCACGCAAACTCCTGAAGCAAAAGCTTGTCACCGCGGTTTCCACTCGTCGGGGCCTTGTCTATGTGCAGCTGGAGAGAAATAAACAGCCGCGTTTATTCACATCAGTTTTGGATCTGAACGATGCCGCCAGCTCCTCTCTCACTCCCAGCTCACTCTAATGAATTTGGAGCAACCCGTTCATGCTTGTTTTCATGTATGTTTTTATTTGGGTTGAACTTTTTTTATATTACTTTTCATTTTTTTTTTCTTAAATTTCTTCTTTAATTATTTTGTATTTTATAGTTTATTTTTTTACATTTTTCGCTTTTTTGTAATGTTGGAATATTATTGCCTTTTTTTAGACTTGGAATTTTTAGTCGTGCCACGTCCTGCTTTCACTCTGTTACCCTGTTTCTGTGACTGCGGCTAAGAAACAAAAAAAATATGAACAAAATTAGAACACTGCTCAACGTTTTCCAAACCAGGGCTCAAGGCTTAAATTCTTGCCACATTAATGCGCGTGGCTTACGCAACAAAATTGATGAATTTCAGGAGATTTTTCGTGGTTCCAATATACACGTCATACTGGTGTCTGAATCTTCACTGCGCGATCATGTCCCCACGAAGCTTGTTACATTAGATGGGTACAATCTATACCGAAATGATCGCAAGAACCGTTCTGGTGGTGGAGTAGCCATATATGTGAAGAATAACCTCAGGTCTTTCAAAGTTAAGAAATCTGCATCTAATCCCTTGGAATTCCTTAGCATTGAAATTAACTGTGGTTATAGAAAATGTCTCGCCACTGTGGTTTACTGTCCTCCACGAATTTTCTCGTTGACCGAAGCCAGTGAACTGGAGTTTTCGCAATGTGGATCATACGGAAGTCCATAAAGCTTTTTATTCAATTAAAACCGAATCTGTTGGTCCAGACAACCTCCCACCCGTATTCCTAAAGTTAATTTTTCCTCTGGTACTTCCCTATATCACACATATTTTTAATAGTTGCCTCACTAAATCCTACTTTCCGCTTCAGTGGAAAAAAGCAAAAGGTATCGCATTACCTAAGTGCAAATCTCCGCAAAGCCCCGCTGATTATCGTCCTATAAGTATACTATGTTTCTTAGGCAAAGTACTAGAAAAATTAATGTCGTGGCAAATCGATGGGCACTGCGAAATGTGGTCCCTGTTGTCCCATGCACCAGTCTGGTTTCCGCAAGAGCAGTAGCTGTGAAACTGCACTACTGAAAGTGACCACCGATTTGCGAATGGCTCTTGATTCGCATGACATTGCTTTTCTTGTACTCCTGGACTTTAGTAAGGCTTTCGACAGTGTTAGCCATACGCTCCTTGAAACTAAGCTAATTGACCACATGAGGTTTTCATCCTCTGCGTCCGCCTTTATTCGGAGTTACTTGCATAATCGATCTCAACAAGTATGGCTACAAAATTCAACCTCCGACTCCTTGCCAATCACCCGCGGTGTTCCGCAGGGCTCCATTCTAGGACCGCTGCTTTTCAGCATGTATATAAATGATCTCAGCAGTACCGTGACTAACTGTAAACTGCACATGTATGCAGATGATGTCCAAATTTACTTAAACAGTCCCATTGGTTTGGTTGAGAACTGTGTTAACAACATTAATGCCGATCTCGAGCGTATTTCTCAATGGTCTCTTTCCAACCACTTACTGCTAAATGCATCGAAATCCTGCTGCATTCCAATGTATAGGAGTCATTTAGACACCTCCTTCCTTCCACCTATCATTCTCATGAAGACGCGCTTACCTTATCAATTGCGTGTTAAAATTCTAGGCGTCTACCTGAACTCACAATTAACTTGCTGTGACCAGATCTCTCATACTCTATCTAAAATATATGGAAATTTGCGTCGTCTATGGCTGTACGCTTCCATTCTGCCCTTAGGTACTCGTTCAAAGCTAATCAAAACGTTAATTTTACCGTACTTCACCTATGCTAGCTTGGTCTTCCCGTCCCTTGATGCGTCATGTCGTGATAAACTCAATGTAGCCTTCAACGATTGTACAAGGTTTGTTTATAATCTTCGCCGATCTGACCATATAAGTCGGTATCGCTCTTCTGTTCTGGGGTGCACACTTGATGTGTACTTATCGCTCAAGGCAATGACATTCATTTATAAACTCCTACACTCTGATCGTCCATCATACCTCCATGAGTATCTCCGTTTTGGTCGTACGACTAGAAGAATACTATTTATCCTACCTAGATTCTCCCATTTAGTTGCGCAGAGGTCTTTTTTTGTTCACTCTACACAATTATGGAACAGTTTACCCGCTGATATACAGAGTGCGGGGTCATTGGGTGTTTTCAGGAAACGTGTCTTCAACTATTTTACTAGTCAATAATATTCCTTCAGTTATTTTAGGTTTTCAGTTTTTTCCCTCTTCTTGTTATTTGTTTTTCTTTATATAATTTTGTTTTTACATATTTAAAAATTTGTTTTTACACTTCATAATTGTTTTTGCTTATTTGGCCGTTATATAATTCTAAAGTACATACGCTTTTAGCGGTATAAGATATTGTAATCTTGATGTACTGTAACTTTAATAAATAAATGAAAATGAAATAAATGAAATGGTCTGTTGCATTACCTTTGTTTTTTTTTTGCTTATCTTCAGGCTTCACCACAACCCAACCCCTCTAACTATTCTATTGTCTTCTATCCTTGAAATTAAACTTACTACTAGACACCATTACCTACTCTGAAACTGACTATTTTACAGGGATTTGAATCCGTACCCATGAACCATATTTCATCATGTCTAAGCCACAATCGCTGCTAGATCCGCATGTATAGAGATTAATCTAGCGAAAGAATAAACCTTATGGTTTATTATAATCACGAAGCTTGAAAACGATTTATTACAAGATTTATACATTTCACAGCACCCTTGCAAGGGGCGCGACATTTCAGCCGATCAAATCCGTGAGACAAAAAAGTTTAATTAAAATCGTTCTCGCTAATGTCATTGGCAATTTGGTGTGGCAATTTTTAAAACTCTGCAATTACTCCAGCAGCAGATTTGGGGCTGCGTACAAGAAATTCATTACGGGCCACGATAAGCCCATAAATTCGTCATCTCCGCAGAAGTAGAGGTTATAGAAAGATTACTTCGGAATTTATTATGACCCAATCTAGATATTTCTGTGAAGGTGCGTATATTGATCCGACTCACCATCTCCAATTGGCCCATGTGCCAGCGACAGGCAGGTCTCTTGCTCAGACATTTTTCTCGGCGCCCGCTTCTCGGGTGAATATGAAATTAGACGAGGAAATTAAGACTAAAATTAATTAAAATTATTATTCCGAAAGTATAAGTAATCTCCTGACGCCGCCATCTCGCCCCGGCAAATGGTTTTCTACGATTTCTGTGCGATAATAATCTCCTGTGTACTTGTGAACAAAGACAACTCCTCAATTTACCACGCTCACGGGAATTTAAGCTACAGCACGAGCCTCCGAAATTCGGGAAAATTCTTTAGGATACATCGCTCTTTCTAGCCTGGCCTGATAACATAACAGGAACTGGGAATAATTAATAATTTATAATCCTTAACGTAAAGCCATGTACTGCCATGGCGCGCTGTATAAACTCCGTGTATATAGATTTCGATTTTTAGACTAACAACCCGGCATCCATCCGGCTTAGATTTCAGTTCCCGTATTCCAGTGCTACTAAAATTATTAAAGTGTGCTCCTGGCACTCTCGAGCAGCATGACGCACTGTCAAAACCTGGCTACCTGCCAGGTTTCAGCGAATGCCACCAGGTAAAATGAAATAAAAAAAAAAAAACGAAACAACAGCCAGCAACAAAAAATGTGAGAAAAATTGCCTAATTTTGGACGTCATTTTGCCCGTAATTTGTCAGGCGAAGCTGGCCGAGAGCAAAAACCAGCAGCGATAAAGATAAAACGGAATCCCTTATTGCCTGGTGCTCCGCTGGAAAGATACTCCCGTGGGATCATCGCAAAAAGTACACTCTCGGCCCTAGATGATGGCGAGTTATTATGTGATAGGTTAAAGTGAAACTCGAATACTTTTTGCGGCCCTTTAAAAAAATCGAAGCGCTTTTTTGGGGTGATGGGTGCAAGTTTTTACAGGGCACCTCCTTGGGCTGCTTAATTTAATTGAAAAATAACATCAACTTTAATTAATGTAAAACACAATTATGGCCATTAACAAAACAGAAATTTTTCTTTCGATGACCTAATTAAGAAGAAACGTCTGCAGTCCTGCCACCGAATAATTAAACATTGGAGTTTGTCGTTTTGCGTTTTAAAGCTGTTT
Source organism: Thereva unica (assembly GCA_949987705.1). NCBI lineage: Eukaryota > Metazoa > Arthropoda > Insecta > Diptera > Therevidae > Thereva > Thereva unica. Next base: position 26,847,639 of record OX465284.1, on the reverse strand, counting down.
GTTTAACTCCAGTAGAAGAAGGGATGTGGATTTTAGTGTCCATCGAAATTACTACATTGAGTTTAATATGCAAAGGCTTAGGTAAAACATCATCTAAACCAGTGATTCCCAAAGTAGTTTATATTGACCCCCAGGGGTCTATGACAACCTGCAAGGGGTCTATGTCAGCGAAAAAAAAATTTGGCGGTCCATGAAATGAAAATGGGGGTCCACGATAGTGCATCTTAACATACACTGATAGTTCCTATTTACTTACCCCAGCAAACAATTTTATTCCTATATCTACCTCCAAGATCTTCTAGGGAACAATTATGGCGCACTTAAGGTCCTATATAAAGCCAGATATTATTCTCACCGTGTTCCCAGGGAATAGCGCTAGGCTTTAAGTAGTTACTTTAAGTTTTTAACACTAAACTTCACTACAGTTAGAAATTTACAAAAAAATCAATATCAGGAGCGCGTTCAAAAACCTTACTATGGTTAACCATGGTTAACTATGGTAAACTTTTGACGTTCAAAAACTCCGTGGTTAACTACAACATAACCACGAGCATAACTTTTTGGCGCTCAAAAACTCCCGTGGGTAACCATGGTGTAGTTAAATTTCAACCATGCTCGGGAGCATGGTTAGCGATAGTTAAGAAGAAGAAAAATAAAAACAATTTTTTGACATTTGTTTTAATGTTAATAATGAACAAATCAAAGTGGGATTTATGAGATTATTTTAAATAAATAATTATTGGAAATAATTGAGGCAAATAGCCGACACTATTTTATGGAAAAAAAATTTAAATTTTCTTTACCACGTAGTTAACCACGGTGCGTTCAAAAACCTCCATGGTTAAACATAAACTTTCGCGGTTAAGTGAAGTTATGTAGCATAACCACAGCTTACCTCGTGGTTTACTATAGTAAGGTTTTTGAACGCACTCCAGGTAAGTAGGGGATCTACCCAAAACCGAAAAACATGGCAAGGGGTCTAGGACACAAAAAAGTGTGGGAACCTCTGATCTAAACGGCATCGGTATGTTGAAAAAATACAATGGGAATTACAACATCAAAAAGAGGAATCCAACGAGTTATCGGTGACGCACTTTTCTTATTGCACGATATTAATCAATGTGATAACCTTTCAGATGACCAGATCACATCATCGCTCTAACAATAATCAACAGAAAAGTTATGGAATATCTAGAGTCTAACCAAAGCGACCCTAAACCGGTTTTGTACTCGCACCTATTAAGAAGTCCCGAGCAATAGGATGTATGTTCCCGACCTAGAATATTCCATCATGCCATCACAGATTTTCAGTTAAAGTTTCCCCAAGATGTTATGAGATGGATCAATCTTTAGAATTACACAGAAGGTTATCGGCTATTGTCTAGGGCGTAAAGACAGGCCATCAGTGAACGATTCAGAGCCGACCATTTCGAAAATATTTTGAAACGAACAGGATATAGAATTGACTTCTTTGGAACATCGGTAAATATGGTATAGGCCATGGCCTCTTAGAGGCGGAACACAATACAAAACATAAGTACGTTATTCAGAAATAAGGTAATGTAAAAGACTGTATACCGTATACCATATACGTCACTCAGCGTCACAGTGGCGTAGGAACGGGGGAGGTTTTGGGGACGAAACCCCCCTCGAAATACCTTTCGTATGAAGACAATTCAACTTGAACTTTTATAATATCATTTTGTAATTTTGGTGGTATATTCAGCGCGAAGAAAATACACTAGAAATATCACCTTTTACAAAATTTTATTTAACGCAAAAATGATTCTAGACAAAATGGGTCTTTCTAATCACTGTGTCTCGTTCTAGGCCTCACAGTTTAGTCTACTTCAATAGAATGGAGGGTATTCGAAAAGCTCGCTGTTTGAATGTAAGCTCAAGATGTCTCATTCGGTCATTCTGACGTATCATACCCCGAATGATTAACCCCATCGGCCATCTGCTGCGGCTGGAGCTATCCTGGGTCTGTTGTGGTCACCTGTATTTTCCAATTCACAACTGAGCTGGGCTGGCGTTTCCCTTGACTGCAACCAAGGCGCCTCCTTATAGACACGCAGCTTTACGCTTCTTATTGCTTGGTCTCCTATTCTCCTGAAGGCTAGTAGTTTCTCGTAGTACCATTTCCTGCATGTTCTGTCGTTGCGTTATCGTAAAAGGCTTGAAAGTCTGGTAATGCTGCTAACTTCATTTCCATTCCAGTTGGGGTATCTTGTTGGGGTATTATTTACCATTGGCTGAACTCGATCAATGTACTTGTACCACGCGTTTGGCTCCGCGATTGATAATTTGGTTAGAATCGGATACGATTTATCTCAGTAGTGATTAACGAATGGGGTATGCCTTCTTCCATGTGGATCGGTCCGGTATTATCCTTCTTCGGTTACCAAAAATGTATGTCAGTTAATCAATCACTCGACTACCTCCACGATTGATGTGGGGTACAACCAAACAAATTTAGAAAACGCGTCTACTGTTAGTAACTAAGTCGAGGAATATAGCAGCAGGCTGAACCAAGAGGACAACAAAGGCTTAACATTCGAAACTCGAGACATGCTGCAACGGACTATCAAAGATGCAGAAATGTCCTGGGCGAAGCCAAGGCTATATTTGGGCTGTAGCGCCATTAAATGGATGGTGTCTTTAGGAATAAAGTAGGTTTTCCTGATGAAGACTTTAGCAACTGAAAAATGTCCTACCTGGGGGTAGATTTAATGTACTCGTAAACACTCCACTTCTTTAGGGAGTGTGCTATGGCGAGTACTTCCAGCTCATAATCGTGAGAGCGTTGTTCGGCTGTTCTTACGACTCATGTATTGCAATGGATGCAACAGTTCATCGTCATTATTCCGCTGCAAGACAATAGCTCCGAATTCGCCCTTACTAGCATGGGTATGAATCTCCGTACGCGCTTCTGGTTCAAATAACTTAAACACTGGTGCTTTTACCAATATTTAATGCTTTAAATCCATTTTGCGGTTCAGTTTCTATTTTAAATATGACCTTCTTTGTTAGAAATTCGCTGAACGGCTTTGCTGCTGCCTAGCCTGCTATAAATCTTCTGAAGTAGGGCGTTAGTCCCAGTAACCTTTGTAAAGTTTTCCTATCATTTGGTATATTAAAGAGGAAACTCAATTGCTACTTTTATTCTCTCCATCACTTGTATTTTCTTTTGAAGAGGGGCGCAGTTTTTTTATCAGTCTTATCAGTCTTTTCGTCAATATATCTCAGTCCATCGTCCAATGCACACTCATATTCATTGCTTTCTTTTTTTAATCACCTCTTTTCCGAAAGTCTCTAACTGTCTGCAGATTGGAATGACCATTATTGATAGCAACGAAAGAAGTTTTTCTACTCTAAGGCGTTTTAAAGGATTGGAAAAGTAGTGCAACTGGAGAATAGCGGCTGAACTGTCTTGCTCTTTTGAGTATTAACAGAGAAATGGACGTAACGGCTTAGGAAGTAATCAACAAATTTGCCGAAAAATGTAGATACATAGAACTGAGACTTTTCCACAAGCATTGCTCTGGAACCATTGATCGTGTAGGTCAATAATAAATAAACTGAATTCCTTTAAAACACTTCTTCTGGTCTTATTCCTATTAAAACATAACTAAAAGTTGTATCAATTTTGAAAGATAATGTTTAAAGTTCAGGGCTAGAGTTATAACTATTTAACCCCCCCTGAAAATATTTCTTGCTACGCCACTGCTCAGCGACCATTTTCCATATAAAATCGAAGTTGTTGTCGTTGTTTTTGAATTAGTGATGACGTCACTTGAAGACCTTTTTCTACGATGTTCGAAGTTGTCAGTCTCTTCTACGTCACCTTGTTTCCGTGTATAGCCGGATCTAAATCAGTTGAGGATTTCTTCGCGCATGCGGGGAAATGAAAATTATACGCTAGCGTTTGGCACCGAGTGTAGCGGAAGGTGAAAGATCATTTAGTGTACCTACTGAAAGGGTTTTAAAATTTCCTACGATCAACAATGAGTCAAGCTCGACTAAATGGATTGGCTAAACGCTAAACATAAATTTACAATTAGCGCGTACTCTAGAAAAGCGCGAAAAGCATTTATTAAGTAAATTTATAAATATTTAATACCATAACAAAAATTATAACTTTTTCTTCCCATAGCTTTTACTTCCCAACGGATGTGGGAGAGGGCATCCAAATATCGGTTGCTCGGGCCTTGAATTTTCTTTGAGAAGCTCTGGTATAGGGGTTAAATACGACAGCATTCATTATTACCTATATTGAACGGGCAGAATTGATACACTGATAGAAAAATTGTGTTGATCCCAGCAATTCCATAGTCTTCGTTTCGTTGTCTTGAGTAGAAGCATTTTTCAGTCTTAACATGAGAATGCTGTGTCAGAGTGAGACACTAGAAATTCTTGAGCCAAGCAATTGTATTTCTTCGCTCAATACTTATATTTTTCGACCAAAATATGTCTATTTCGAAATAAGATTTTTTAATTTTTTACTCAAAAAGCAAAATATTTTTTATTCAAAACAAAATTTGTATTGAATAAAGACACGATGAAGTTTTAATTCTAGAATATTTATTGAGGCAATTCACTATTTTATTACTTGGAAATATATTGGAGTTAATTTGACACTGGCATATGATCATTAGAAAAAATATGGGTCCTTATTCAAAACAGCCGCTAAGAAAATTAATTTGCTTGCTTTAAGAATTTGATATTCTTTGACTAAGAAGTTGAGTTGCTTAAATTAAAAAAATGATTGTCTCAAACCACGAAATTTTTTTTTTACTTCTAGTCAACTTTTGTCTTCACCCAAGACAATAAAACCAACACTATGAGTATTACTTATCCGAAGACAATTTTGTTTTCGTTATATCCAAAACATTATTTGCTTGGTTCAAGAAAAAATGTCTTAAGCTAAGAATATTTTTTATCAGTGTAGGTAAAATGGAATGAGCTGAGCGGAGTTGCTAGTAAATCGGCCTTGGATTTCCTTTCTGTTTTCATCTCTCCTGTCAAAATAAAACTACAGGTTTTTGGATTAAGTACACTCTTGATGCTAGTTTTCAGAGACCAGACTACTCTTTAAGAGTCTACTACTCAACCAAAATGATCTGACAACATGATATCCCATTAGAATCGCTTCTGTACGCTCTATAAGCTGCTCCGTTAGCTTCAGTTTCGTCATTTCGTTCTATTCGCCCTAGTTGTTATAGATGTAGTAGAGTAAGGAATTAATGAACGCACTCGCCTATGCTTGGGGAATGAATGAACGAAACTATAACATTGATGTCATAGAGAAGGACTGAGCTCACGTTACCACAGAGGAAAAACAAGTCCCAGTCAATGGTTGGGAAGAAGCGAATTAAACCCTGTCTGTTATTTTTCTTCGGGACGTTCCCGCAACGGATACGCTGCTGTTGGTGTCGTTGGGTCTTAAGCTCCATTCACTATTCGTTTCTATCCTTGACGATTTTTGGCGACGCGACGTCTCGAGTCTCGATAACTGATAATTGTTGTTTCTTTAACTCGCCCTCGATATTCTTTAGCCAGGTTGGTCAAGCTTAACATTTGGAAGACCTCGAGCTTCTTGATGCCCGGCTTGAGCACTGTCCACGTTTCCGATCCATAAACAAGAATCGAAAGGATGAACCTTCGGTTAAGGCGTACTTTCGTTTTGATGATTATATTTGTTTGTTTCCACTTGCACCACCAACCAATGATCCCAAATATTTGAACATCGTAACCTGTTCGATTTGGGTTCCATTGAGTTGAACACTGGCTCTTTCGAGCTGTCCGTTTTTTTATGCTAACAGCTAGAGGCTAAGGAAAAGCATTTTATACTGTCGACAATATAATTTTTTTCGTATAGAGTGCAATATCGAACAGCAGTCTAGTCGGAAGATAGTGAAGAGAAGAGAGGGATAATTGAAGGAAATGTTAGAACTTTGGTCTTCCGCATTGATTTTTAACATGTATGACCGGGCGTGCGGGGAATATCGTATAAGATGTCCGTTGCTTCGGAATTCGTGTTGGCGAAAACGGCGCTATCGTCGGCGAAAATCAAGTCGGTTACGAGGTTGTTGCCATCGTATAGAACTCCGCGTCGTCCATCGAATGCGCCACACATAATTGCGTCGAATCGGGAACTCCTTGGAGAAGTCAGTCGACAGACGGTATGGCTTCCGACAAAAAAGATCCACTGGCGATCCTTTAGTCTGTCTTACAGAACACCCCAGCCGTAGTCTGCATGGATCCGGTGAGTCTAGTCTGGTTGCTCTAGATATCTCCAAGGCTTTCGATAGAGTTTGGCACTCAGCCCTGTTAGCTAAACTTAAAGCTATTGGAGTTGACTCACTTCTACAGAAGTGGATCGAGAGTTTCCTTTTCGGCCGTTCAATCAAAGTAGTATTGGATGGCGTCAAATCCGCATCCCACCCGATCTCTGCGGGGGTCCCCCAGGGGTCAATTTTATCACCGGCCCTATTTCTCATCTTTATAAATGACCTTCTTTCAATCCCCTCCAACCCACTTCTCAGCTTCGCTGACGACGGTACTCCACGTTACTCGTACAGCTTCGATACAAGACAGACTCATGCCAGATCCTGTCTTGATGATCGCGAACTAATGTCCAAGTCGATTAATAACGACATTAAACTGATTCTAGAGTGGGGAAAGAAGAATCGTGTTGAATTCAACTCCGACAAAACCAAGTACTGCCTTATCTCCAAAAAGAAGCTCAACACATCTTCACCTTTGAAAGTGGGTGAAGTTCAACTAATGGCCGACCCATCCCTACACATCTTAGGCGTGACATTAGCCAAAGACTTGCGATGGAATGCCCACATATTCCAAATCGCCAAACAAGCATCCCAGTGCTTGGGATTTCTTAAGAGGTGCAAGTTCCTCCTCCAGCCATCGGCCCGTGCTGTTATTTATAAATCCTACATTCGGCCTCTTCTCGAATATAACTCCCTCGTTTGGGGCGGCGCTCGAATAACCACCTTAGCATGGTTAGATAAGGTCCAAAAAAAGGCCCTTAAGTTAATTGATGACGATACCGCTTGCTCCACCATCGACCCCCTCAGCCACCGTAGGAATGTAGCAGCACTGACAAAATTTTATCGCTTCTATCATAGTGACTGTTCCTCCGAGTTAAACGCTCTCCTGCCTCCACGGCAATCTTATACCCGCAACACCAGATTAGCCCACTCGTCTCATTTCCTTCACCTGCAACTACCCATTTCACGCACTCAACAAGATATGAATTCGTTTGTTAATAGAACAACTCGACTGTGGAATAATCTCTCGCAGTCAGTATTTCCGAGCTCCAACAACATCTAAGAGTTCAAACGCAGGGTTCATCACCACCTTCTTCAATACCCCCCGTACCTTTTAACCCTTAACCTATACCCCTCCCCATCCCCCTGTACTAAGCTTACTGCTAGACATTGCACCATGACGTGACAAATGACATGACGGACTAGTAGTACAAAGGGTGACTCCTGAGCTTAGCACTGCCACATAAAAAAAAAGTCGCTTCGAATGCTTGTTGAGCCATCGTACGACGCTTGGAGAAGTTGAATGATTCTCAATGGCACTTGTTAGGTTTCCAAAACTCTCCACAAGCTGCTTCAATCGCTGCAATCGAAAGCGGATTTGAAATCGATGAAAACGACTACAGTTCGATTGCCCCAATGAATTCTTTCTTCCATTAGCTGGCGGAGAGCGAATATTTGATCAATACATCCACGATGTGGTCTAAATCCTGCTTGTTCTTTCCGGCTCGTTGTGCTCTCGATGTTTCTGTAGCCTCAATGGGATGATTTTCGTAAATACCTTGCCGACGATCGAAACGAGCTTTCGCCTTTCTTCAAAATTGGGACAATGGTCGTATTCTTCCACGCCCGCGGGACACTATCCGAATGACAAATGTGTGTTATGAGGATGGGGAGTTGTTGTGATAAGACATCACCTCCAGCTTTGATCATTTCTGCGGTTTTTCAGAGATTTAATTACGACTTCACTTCGATAATTCGCGGTATCGAGAAGCTGATTCTTCTGTTGTTTGATAATCGGCGATTCGGGTGCTGGACCTTGTGGCGAAATCCGACAATTGCCTTTCTTTTACATCGATATCGTCCGGTATCGGATAATGCCATTTGAAACTCTCGCCTGTAGGCACGCCCAATTCTTTTTGGTTGGTGGTGGCGCCGTTTTCTTCGCCTTTGTGATCGCATCTGGAGCTTCGCTCGAGCAAGATAATGGTCCGATCCGCAATCGGGCTCACGCCTGACACGTAAGGCTTTGAGTGTCGATCGGAATCTTGCGTTGAACAAAACGTAGTCTAAAACCGGTTCTACACGTTCAACTTTTCGTTCATTTTCAACACTTTTTTCTCTTTCGCTCGCATGCAGTTGTGAAAGGAATAAGATTATCCCTTTTGCAAGTTGCATGCGAACGAAAGAGAAAAAAGTGTTGAAGTTGAACGAAAAGTTGAACGTGTAGAACCGGTCTAACATCGCATTGCCGAGTCTTTGCCGGACGGATTTCGCCAGGTGAGTTGATATTTGAGCGGATGACGGAAAGATCAAATTGTTTGACGCGCGAATGAAAGAAAGAGTAAACCCATCGACTAAAGTCTCGACCATGATACGAGCGGTGAATGGTGAGAGGCAGAGTGGCAATACTAAAGTGCCGGTTGCCGCTTCTTTGGGACATTAATTTTTTCTGGTTCCGCTCGCCGCTCGTCGATCTTATAGGCCGAGGCTTAAGGCTAAGGAATGGTATACTCGCCGAAACTGTTGGGGACGTTTTGTGACCAGCGCATTAACCACGACGACACCTCTGCACACGCTAAAATTAATGTAAACCCCCCAATTAACTTATATATGGTTCTAGACCTTTGTTTTCCTCAAGTCAACATCACAGTCAATTTTAAGTAAGCAACAGTGATTTTTGGCCATCACATTAGCAGCTAAAATCCCGCTCGTTATGCGAGTACGCCCAATGTCGCAGCCAAACAGGAAACCATATCTAGATAAGATTCGTGAAATTTAAGGATATAATTTTAATAGGAAAAAGGAACAATAAAAAAAACCACTGAACAAACAAGCAAACAATGTGAGGTCTAAATTGTTGGCATTTGTGTATTTGAAAATGTGGGGAGTCCTTGTTTGGGGTCTCGTTGTTTGTGTTTGCAGTCCTGATTGAGTTTCTCCTGTCCGTCGACTTAAACAAGCTTAATACAAATTCACATTCAGAGTTTACAAGATACCAGCCATCTGAAGTCGACCACATGATTTACTTCTTTGTAGTCCGCAGCGATGGCTTCGGGTGCTACATTTTAATGGAAAAGTGGAGAATAAAGGAAGTTGCTCCTCGTTCGGCATCCGAGTTTTAAGCAATGATCCTGACTGGCTGTCGGAGAGAGTTTTGTTTCTATGTAAAATCCTCCTTTAGTGCTGCTGGTGCAGTGATTGTGAGATGAAAATTACATTTCTTTTCCTTGTATGTGCGGAATTGCATTCTTTATTAATCCCTGGAGTGGAAGAATCGTTTGATGGTGGTTAAAGTTCGTGTGTTAACTTGTGCAAGTTTCACGAACGACTTGTGCAAGTATGCATGACTGGAATGTTTAATATATCAACGATGTTGGTGTTAAACAATTCTCGCAACATTCGATATATGAATAAATCAATTGGTCAATTTGTGAGTGGCTAGAAAGGAGAGTGTGAAAGGGTAGTAGACCACCCGCAATTAGATCCGAACAGGATGTGGTAAGCGGGTAAATATTAGTTTTTCCGGGACGGTGGCCATCATGAATATCGTGACTCTTCCCGCGTCTTATCCTTATTAAATTCATAAAGAGAACAAATTTTCAGAATTAACTTTCATACGTTGCCTGCTGGTGTGTATATAGACATCTATCAGCGTCATGAATATTCGATTAAGAGAAGATAATTTATAAGAAGGAAGAATAAGGAATAAAAAAACATACCAAGAACTCTCAAGGAGCAGGCACCCAATCCTGGGCACGGATGGGCCCGGAATTCTCAAGGCCTACGCGTAAGGAGCCGAAGAAAAAAAATAAGGACTCTGGCACAGACAAAAATCACAACTGAATCGTAATGTATTCAGCAGCGATGGTAATGTAAATTGTATGAGTTTAAGGAAGATTTAAAAGAAGATTTCCACTCGGAGTTGCGGTATTGTCTTCAAGATGCTTTAAATCCCGGATTTTTGTGCAATTTTGTTTAATTTGCTGCCAGCGGAGCGCAAGGATCACCTCAGGGAGCGGGCAGACACACCCGGAGGTGGTTAGTCGCTGCCTAATGAAATTTAATAACCATGCATAAAATTCATAAATTCCAATTAGACTTAATAAAACTGATTATGAGAAGATGTGGTGTTTGCGGAAACTTTTTCATTATGAACAGGAGCGCTTCAGCCCTGCCAGAGTTGGTGCTTCAGCTGATACACAGTGTGGCTCACAACATCATATACATGACAACAGCGTCCCCCACTCATATCCTTCACCCATTCACCCCCGCAGCCACCCTGTAGCTCATGAGCTGAAAACTCAAATGCAATTTTCATAATTCCTAGCGCTCCTGTTTGAAGGCAGAAGGATTGATGGGATATTATCAAGTTTTATTTTTAGTATCGAATAATTAAGGACTAGACTAATATACCGCCCCTGGGTGTTCTAATTAACTTCCATTTTCCGTATGTATAGTCATAGATATTTATGGAGGATAATAAAATGCCGGGAATTGCCCTTCCGTAATTGCAAATGGTATTCAGGTGCGGATGCGATCTTTTTCTGACTATAAAACGGAAAGATATAATACCTCCGGAAAGGCTACACAGTAATGAGTTTTCCGCCAAGATAACACGCTTTTAAGACGGTGTTAATGGGTAAAAGAAAGTTATTAGCTAGCAAGAGTGATACTTTCTCCTCTCGTTTGGAGATTCGTTTGGCCCTTTTCTTCTCTCAATTTGTTACAAAACAAAAGCGAAAATACCTGAAAATTGAAAAAAAGAAAAAAAAAGACAATAACAACAAAACACACAAACCAACAAAATAATAGGAAATAACTTGCCAATGTTTATCTTTTTCGGGAGTTATGAAGCGTAATTAGTGCTCATAAATTTTTGTGTAATGGATTTTTGTTATGGCTTCCAGTACAGGGTGGGTTGGGTAAAGGCTAAAGATCGAAGGCAACGACGCTGTGACGTTGAAAGGACATGTGACGACACTTTCTTTCTTTTCATGATGAAATGACCAACAATACTGAATAAAAATAGCTTAACAGTTCAACGCAAATAGCGCATGATTTGTCACAAAATCTCTACTGAAAAAAGTACCTTTAAATGGATCACCAATTATGTATAGCAATTTATTTGGTGTGACTTTAGATTCAGGCTATCATATTTAGGTAAGAGATCATATTTTAATTTTACAGCTTCGAAGCCTTTGTAAGAGACGTACAACTGCAAAGAAATTGTTCTTTTCTCTCTCTGACTTATTTCTTCCAAGAGCCAGGGCCGGCTTTAGGTTATTTGACGCCCCGTGCAGAGATATTTTTATGCGCCCTTAACTTTTTAGACAATTCTTTCAGTTAGATTACCAAATGAAAGATGAGCTTAAAACGGGCGAACACTGGCCGCTTGGGAGCACACACCGGCACACATACACATACTTGACCAAAAGATTTAAATGGCCGAGAGCTGAGCTGTTCACATGGGCATACTACAGCAAATTTGAACCAAAAAAAAGGAATCTGCATCAAATGTATTGTTGAATGTGCTTGATGTGAATAAACTTAATAATTTTCGTTATGTACCATCGTCCTTTGGATTATTATACTTAAGGACTTTCGATGCACAAGAGAAACAAGCTAGTATAAACACATTTTAATCTCCACGTATCTCTATAGAAATTACCCGGACATATGTTTGTTTAGCACGTACTTGTGGGTAGGCAGCATAGCGTAGACAGATAGATGTCAATTTAAATATAAAACGAATTTCCCAAAAAATGTGACAAATGTTGTTTTTAAAATAATCGTTTTGTTTGTTGACGGGCTCGTTCTTTGCATATTCTGTCCGATAAGGGTATTCCTTAAGCATTTTTGTATGCCTATTGTGTCGAACTTGATTCTATCAGACAGGAACTGAACTTAACGGTATCGTTTAGGACGTTCAAAATAAAGCAAGAGATAAGCACTTGCCTCCTAGGTGACAGCGGCATGAATTCCAACTTGTTGAGTTTGTCCGTTGAGGGCGGTAAGCTGCAAAAATCGCACGAGTCGCGTGTTAGATTCTCAGACCGAAGAGGAGAAATTTCTTCTATACTGATTTCAACCTACCGCTACTTACCGGATATATAGGGTTCCAGATCGGGCACGCATATTCCGGGAGTGGGCAGACCAGCGAACAGAAAAGAGGTTTTGGGCCCTAACGTTATCGAATCCTTAGGCTCTTATCTCTATAAAGCCAAGAAGATTTTGGCTCTGGAAGCAATATTATCGTAGTGCATTTAATTTCTCGTCTAGAACAATGCATACATCTACAACTTGATCGACGAGGTCTAAGGCTGTAATGGTGTTCTCTCGGAAGTGTTCTCTAACCTCTTTTTTTAAGGGAGGGTTGCCGAGTTGTCCAAGGTCGTGTGAGAACAAACACCTTCTTACAAAATAACATTTCTTTATTTATTCAAAATATTTCTTATGCACTAACAATTTAGGTCTCTTAAATCTAAGTAAATACGGGATACATGTTTACAGGTTTCTTATAGTTATATCGAAGTAATTAACTACGGCTTGTCTCTAGATACATGCTTCTTACTGGTGTTTATTGCTAAGCAGCTATCTACTCATTACATATTCTACAGGTGCGTAAGCTGGGGTCAGTGGTCTAGCAGGATGTGTGTGGGTGTGTGTGTTCGGTATGTGGTCGGTCTTGTATCTGGTCATACTGCGACACTGGTATAGGAAATGCCGCCGGGAACAATGTCGGATCATACACCACGACATTGGTCCAGGAAACATTCCTCAGGTATTCGGTAGTCAGTCGGTATGCGGTCGGAAGGTGTTATGTCTGTAGTCTAACCATGCCGGATCGTACACCACGACATGGCCTAGGAATAGCTACTTCGGCACATAGTCGGATCGTACACCACGACAAGGCCTCGGCAACATTCCTCAGGTGTAGAGTGTGACCGTGCCGGATCGTACACCACGACACGGTCTAGGACCGTAGAAGGTCACCCCTCCGGAACGAGCCTGATTAAAGACTGAATTTTAGCCTGGTGCAGCCGTTTATTTTATAGCCGGAAAGCTCGTCGGCGTAGGAAGCTTTAACGCTTTGAAGTGAGCTTTCAAAGGAGAATCACCCAGCCTGTTGTAAATATTTATTTTTCCTAAAGCTTTGTTAGGAAATGCCTTCTAGAGTTGAAACGGGTTACTTTAGTATTTTTCTAAGAGAGGGTACGTGGTTCGTTACAAGGCCATAAGATTTGTAGTAATCGATCGTCCTTTCTGAAACCATGTTGCTGTTCATTAAGACATGGGACGATTAGAGGAGCAATTTATCGCAAACAAGTTTCCACCACCCTTGTAGTTTTCCACCGAGTGCTTATTAGATGTTTTGTGGATTGGAGTAAGATAAGATTTTTCCCATATCTTAGGGAACTTTCCTGTCGATAACTTTGGGCAGAAAACTTCTATGAATTTGTCAGCAAATATGTTGCAAATTTCTTGAGGACATAAATATTGTTTTCTGCCGTTTGGCACAGTTGAAGAAGAAAAGAGAGAAGAATATAAGGTCCTATACCTGTCTCAGTTGAACTCACAAGCAGGATTCGTGGGATCTACAACTTCACTGGTTTATTGGTAGAAGCAGAACACAATAGTTGCAAAAGAACGCATAATAAAGCGCCCTTGTTTTTTCAAACACAAGATTTCTTTACTTCTTGTGCACATACGCCGTTGTGTCTTTTATTGTGAAGGCGTTATCATTTAATAACTAAATGAATGAACACATTACTGGAACGTGGCGTCGCCCCTTGGGACGGCTCTCGGGCGGTCGCCCGGGTTCGCCCACCCATAAAGCCGGTACTGGTTATAGCAGTAGGTGTTGAATGGGGTTCTCAATATACATGTTCGACATGATTGTGGCAATGTGTCATCATCAAAAGATTAAGTGCTCTCTGTCTAGCTTAGGTGTAATGTAGGGCTGCAATTAGACCTGTAAATGCTACAAATTCGTGTGCCTATTGTAAGGTGGTTGTTTAACCAACTATGGCGGCTGTTTAAAGTCATCCTGTGGAGCTTAGGAAAATTATCAGTGAACCGACTCCATCAAGTTTCTCCCTACCATCTATATTCCTATATTGCAGAACCCAAACGAGGGTCACGTAATGTCTTTTACCAAAGATATGTGCATCGCTCAACTATTTTGGAGCGCATCATCACCGAGCTTAAAGCTTTTATAGAGTAAGGGTCTATCTTAGAAAACAATGCTTCATCCTTGTGTTGGTAGCCTCTAAACCCTCCCAGATGACCCGGCGAGGGCGGGAATACCTCTAAAGCAAAGTTCTTCACGATATCCCCGTTTCTCCTCTTCTTACTTCAGCTTATTTCAACGGCCAAGTCGTTTCTGAAGGTCAAAGTATGGGAAAGCAGTTAATTGTGGCGACCTTACACTGGGGTACCAAGCCCAAAATGTATCTTAATGGATTAACTCAATCTAAGGGAAATGCACGAAGCACAACTGGCTAAATGCCGTGTTATCTCCCCGAGTAAAAATAAAAAATGGGCTTGCGGCGGGCAAATCACGGCCGTTTGACTTGGGGGATATGATAAAATTTTTACCCATTTTTAATGGGAGCCAATACGGCCTAATGACGGCTAAACTTGGCCAAAAGATTTAAATGGCCTAGCTGCTGTACACGCAGGCATTCCACGGGCAAATTTGAGCCAAAAAAGAATCTGCCCCAAATGTATTGTTGAATTTGTTTTATTAGCCCAGTTCTCAAAGCCAAATTTATACTGAAAGCCAGCAGAAAATGTGATATCGCTGAAAATTGGGTCATAGGTACTTTTTTGTTTTTGTTGTTTTTCATTTTCAGTTTTTTGCCTTAGTAGGCAAACCTTATTTCAAATAAAATGGGGCAATATCTGTTTTACGTATTGTGTAAGCCTTTTGAAAAGCTTTAAAGAAATACCCTACTAGTTTCACCGGCCGAGCTGCGCAACTGGCAAATTGAACTTTAAAATTATTTCAGTTCACATACAATTTACACGTATTCAACTGAACATAAACCAACCTAAGTTCGCCCAACTGGTCTCGAAGTGAAGTTAAACGTAAAAACCTGCTCAAAAGAGCGTAATCAACTAGAGTAGGGCAATACCATTCCAGCAGCCTTTTGCATTTCTAATTTCTGGCAAAAAGCAGCAAAAATTTCAAGCATGAACTGAACAAATAAACTGGACTTTAGCCGGTGAAACCACTTAGGTGGATTGAACTGAACATTATTGAACTAAGGTCGGTGAATTCAGGGCTTTAAGGTTTAGTTTAATTCATAAAGAAGCTATATTTTTTGTTTTTGTATTGCTTCATATTTCAGTCAATTATGTTTGTGACCATGAAGAGTATTATTTAGCAAGTTCTAGTCCGATTGCAGAGGTTAGGCAGCATTGGACGTAATTAGTACTCAGTTGGGAGACCATAAAAATATATAGTTTTTGACACTCACTTAGTTATTACTCACATAACCACGCCGAAATACTCAATTTCTTCAGCCTCCCTTTTCCACTCGGAATAGAGGAGCAATGAATTTACTTACGGAGGGCCAAAGAGGGCATTACGAGGCGCGAATGATGCAAGGCGTAAGATCCTTTATGTGGGCCATATAGGGCTACCAACGGCCAACGGGGCTATATGGTGCCTATCCTTTCTATTATATCCTTTAGATCAAGCTTAATACTATACATTGCACCATGACTCGAAGGACATGACGGACTAGTAGTACAAAGGGTGACTCCTAAGCTTCATCGTATCACAAAAAAAAAATGACGGCTAGTGATTTGATAGGAGGAGTTAAATGAAGTTTTCTCAAACTTCTAAACATTTTTAGATGCTTTCTACCCCAGCCTGCGCCAAATTTCAGGGGTTTTGAAAACATCTATACCGAGGTTGGCGTAACAAGCAAGACATTTGGAAGAAAATTCCATTTAAATATATGAAAATGGACGATCACGTTGCACTTCATTACTCATTACGTGCCATCCGTTAATCCTTATTCCCAATTCGGTTCCCTTTATTTCGAATCTCCCATTACATGACAACTTAATCAGGTCCCCAAACAAAAAAAAAATCACCACAAATAAGGCTTAATTTTCACAAAATGCATTTACCATTGCCACACACAGCCCTCATGTTTAATTAGAACTGTTGGTTAACTAGTACGAGCTGCGAATAAAGCCCACTTCGACCAACAGGTGAATTGAATTTTGGTGTGCACGTCGATGCCGTGAGCACACGGATATCCACAACAAGCCCCGAAGCACTCTCTCTTCATCATCATGAATTCCACAATACCAGCCACGTCTCCCAGTTAAGCGGATTATGTCACAAAAAATTAGTGCTCGCCCGGTAATCCTTTGTCAGGCTGGGAGTCAGTGACTATATAATATCCGAAAAATGTCAAGGATTATCAAAAATATCCAAGAGCAGAACATTTATCCTTGTTTTTTTGCTAATTTTTTTTTCGTGTCGAGTGGATATCCTCCTGGAGCGGGAAGAGGTGCTCTGTGCAAATGCGGCGCTGGTATTAAAATGCTGAAAACACGAATTTCTGTCAGTTTTCAGGTTATTTTTGAAGTTGTTCAACCAATTTCGAGAGCTGCCCTCAGCATACTTAATTTAGTTTAATTTAACTTAAATTTTTCACTACTACCCACCCCCGCTCTCTCGGGCACTTCCGGTTCTGCTTTCATAGCGAAGCGGTCTTCCGTTAACGAGCTGCGGTTTTGTTCCTCTTTCAAACACATACACACACATACATACATAAAATAAAAATTAAATTGCATAAATAGAAATTGGCTTGTAAGCATGGAGGTCATCCCTTATGCACAGCGGCAAGTGCAGGCAAGTTCGGTTACAAGAAGTTATCCTCCGCAAAATTGGAATAAATATTTAATAAAACTTTAATGAATTCAAACTTTTGCTATCTCGATAGAGTTACGGTCCTTGGCTTTAATAAGGTGCGCATTACACAGAGCCAGGACTGGCTGGGGCTGCTGCGCCACCACCCGGGGGATGCGGGGGGGTTGCAGCAACTTTTTGTAGAAAATATCCCTTTTCCAGTGAATTAGGGCGTCATCTAGCTTTCACCATAATGAAGTCAGTGCAGGAGCAGACTAGACTATGATAAGAGTATAGTTTCACAGCTTGTTAAAGAGTTTTGAAAGGAGCCAGATTCAAGTCTTTTCACTTCAACTAAGTAAGAAAAGAAAAAAATATATATATCCTTCCATCCACCCGCCATCATCCCTCCTCTCAAGGTACTTTGATCACGAGCCAACCCAAAAAGTTTCTGCTTTTGCCCTAGTAGTAGTAGTTGTAAGCGTTGACGGCCAGGGGGAGTTTTAATGACACCGTGGGAGTTGTCATTTGGTGGTGATAAATTTTCTCTCTGTTCGCCTTTTATTATATACAGCTTTTTCTTTTTCTTATATATTTTTTTTTGTTCGTGGCTTATTTTTTGGTCGATCGTAAAGTTTTATGACAGTTTCGTGGAACAATTCTCTGAATACACTAGGAACTATACTTCTGGCACGTAAGATGTATATCCTGGAGAGTCCCCTGGTGATCAACTGATTAAATTTTATGAACTTCTTCCAGATTCTAGCTGATACCAGATGAGCGCGTTAAGCTCCTTTATCGACCCTTATTCATGGCGGCATTCAGTGTCCTTTGAATGGATAATAATATTTCCTTTTTATCTTTTTAATTTTATTACCGTGACTTTTTACTTTACACTTTGAATAGGCATTTTTTAACCACAAATAAAAGACTTTACTTGTGGGAGTTATTTACAAAAAGAGAACAACTTGTTTCCTTCCTCAACTATAGTGTTTTATACAAAATAAATAATGCATATTCTAAACTATTAATTCTTAAATTTCAAAACTGCTCTGCGTAGTCAACCTTTTCCTGCCCACTTTAACTGCTGACTACCTGACTGCTTATCGGCTACTGCTACGCTAGATTATTTTCTCGATTTTTTTTGTTTTAAAAACGTTCTTATACTCGTCCATCCTCCTGCAGACGAGGCGATTTAGCCAGTCCTTGGAGAGCCCCAACCTCTAAGACTGTATATCTGTCATTTCTGCCTAACTTCCTAAGGGCCCAATTTCTTTAATAGAGTTACCCTTCTAGCACAAAAAGTGCACTTCTCAGCTGGGCTGAGAAACATTTACCACTGTTCAGTGGCTCAGCTAACACATGCAGACATAAAATATTAACATATAAGAGCATAAAACATCAACCAGAGAAAAGTGAGTGCGTGAGTGGGGCACGAGGGAGTCACGTCACATTAACATTAGGACAACTTCATGTTCCATGTTCCTGAGGTACTCGTTATAGAGGGCTTTGGAGAGGGCATGCAATTGGTCATAGAAATTCATAGAAACTCGTAGCTCCTCTTCAGGTAGGGTTTCCAGAGTTTTTTCTTCAGGTTTTTGGTACTCGTTATTTTACCACGGTGGGGATGATGTGGACGATTTTAACGGCTCGCACAGGATGCGAAGACATAGTAAAATCTTGCTACATCGACATCCAACTCATTCATCAACAAATTGAAATCGACCGAAGTGAGCCTGGATGAGAATTCTTCAAGGTTGGCTTTTTTAAAGTTGATGGTAAAGGCTGACTCCTCCGGAATTAACTTATTAGCTGCGTTCTTTTTACACCGTGATCCCACTCAGATCATTAACTTTCAAGCAAACCAACAACAACAACTTGTTCCAAAAAAGATTTGGATCAAAATCTGTGATACAAAAATAGCTTGTGTAACAACCATATCCAAGACACATCTCAGTGGAAAATCCAGAGATTTTATAATTTTGTTCTGTTTTCTTTAATTTTAAGGGTTCAAGGCAAAATTTCATAAATTTATTTGGAAAAATGATTGAAAGTTACCTTTTGTTAATTTTGGAAGTCAATTAAACATTTTTATAAATTCTTTTTAAATCAGAAATATTTTTAATAAGTTTTAGAGACTGATATAAATTGCGACAGAACCTATCAAAAATCAGAACTACAACTGTAAAAAACTAAATTTCTTCCATGATCCAAGTCCGTTCTTTTATGCTCGGCTGATCTGATCTGGATCACGGTGTAAAAAGAACGCGGCTATTATTAAAGGCAAAACAATAGCTCAGTAGGAGAGGAGGATGATAATTATCGACAGGCGACAAGACAATTGAGCTAGGATCAACATTCATATTGTCTGAGTAGGAAAAGAATACAAGATCCTACCGCCTTTCTAAAATATTATTCACACCACTCATTTGGTACAAAGCATGAAAATAAGGAGTTCAGAAAGCTGAATTCCCTAGAGTTAAGATTGTTTTCAGGAAGGTAGTTATCATCATCATCGCAAGATACCCATTTAACATTGGGTCAGCTAAAATCGCCTACAAGTACGGGCTCGGATTTGGAATCCATCATATCTTGGATATGATTTGTGTAAGAGATTAGAATATCATAGAGGTCTCTATCGTCAAGAGTGCTGAACATATCTGGTGTGATGTAACAGCAAATCAAAAATAGGTTGTTATGGACAAGGGAGACTTTAAGAGCATAGCGCAATCAGCTACTACCGCCGCCGAATGTATGACGTCGATCCAGTCAAAGACTTTTGAAGCTTGGGAAGAAATTTCTTGGAATTCATTACAGAACCCCAGTTGGTCGCAACAGAAGCAAGGGTGTCGGACAATGTATCCAGCCGATTGATCGACTGTACATCATCGGCCAACATCTGAAAGTGTGAGATATGTCCAGTGAAAGAGTTAAGACGACCAACGACTTTCTCATGACCATCGAGGAAGAAGTCAAAGATGTCTTTCATCAGTAATTTTCTACATTTCTCACAGTCTTTACCAATAGCCAGCTTCGATTAGAGGTACTCGGACGTTCACATACCCTCTGGCTAATTGCATCAATGTTTTCTGGCGTACGTTGTCTTCATTGTCGCCCAGACTTTCCCTGATCACTTACATGATTACAAATTCACCATTAGAGGTGAATTTATTAAGATTTTCCTTGAAACTTAGAGCCTAGTACCCCGAAACAGCTGTAAGTCACAAGAATAGTCACAAACTCTCATTAACACGCACAAGTAAGAAAAACTTTTGATCTATGACTGGTCACAATTTATAATAGTTTCGTCGACTTCTTCTCGAGCTTTTTTACACTCTGCGCCATAAAATAAAGGAAATGAGAGTGGATTTGGAATTCTGATTGAGATTGTAATTGAGGAGTGATCGAACAATATAGCATGTGTCCATGGTTGGCCGTTTTAAGTTTTTTGATGGAACCATGTTCATTACACTAAACTCCAACTAATTTCATTCTCAGACACTACAAAAAACACTTGCATGTTATATTTTTTTGATAGCAAAGTGAAGTGCAAACAGTTTTTTGCGCTTCCTGAACAATTTTCAACACTGGACATATCCCGTTTTGTTCGAGCACTCCTCAATTGACCCGTTTATTTGCTCTTTTAAACAAACAGGGTAACGTTGTTCGTGGGGACTTGAGACTCTTACTGCCCATCCAAACAGTGCCTTATTCGATGTCTATAAAATATTCTTTTTGAGCGGCTAGGATGACTTTCGTGGAGATAATGTGCTCCTTATCCGTGAAACTTCAAAATTTAAATCCAGCAAGATATCCATAATTTTTTGATGCACTTTATGATAGCTAAAACCTTTAACTCAAAACTGGTATAGTTTTTTTTTTCGATGCGCTACGTCTTAAAACTTAGATAAAGGCAGGGAGCCATTGGTTCTCCTCAATATCCTTCTGAAGCATCACTCGACCGTAACCATTTTAATTTGAAGTCTGTATGCAATCGACTTGGCATCGCTGGATTGAGAAAGCTCAGACCCAGTTCTTCAGACAGCGTCCTCGTCAGCTCATTAAATGCGGCTACTTTTCCTTCATCAAAAGTATAAGGAGCATCCTTGCATATGGGTCTGACAAGGGCTATGACCAAATAATTTCGTATAAACTTACGAAAATAACCCGACAAACAAACCAAAAACACCTCTGCTCTTGTTTGATATTTTTTTCGACTTTCGTCTTAGCTGAGGAGGGTTTGATATTGCTACCCTCAAGTACATGCCCCAAAAATCCGACATACTTCTTCAAAAACTCGCACTATTTTCATTTTATAAGCAAGCCGCTTTCTTCAACTACCTTCAGAATTCGTTCGTTTTTAAGATTTTCGCCTGTATTTGTCAATATTATTACATCGTCCATTTACACTAACACTGTGACTTCTCCTTCTTTGATCCTCCAGCTGGGGCGGTCCGAACGGGACGTAGGCGCCGCTTTGAAAAATGAGGTTTCTCGCCTAGTTTCTTCGGTTTCCCGATTCTGGTCAATTCGTCAGGTCGATCACCCTCCTACTTTCATGCCCTGGTCTTGGGACCAGGCGACGGCGGAGTTAACACCGTGACTTCACTGAGGAGATCTTTGAATACTAAGTTTACATACCTGGCCTGGAACTAAGAACGAAGTATACCTTCTATGAACCTCAACGTCAATGTGGAACAATCCATTGAATCCATATTTTTTGCTACTACTATTGGAGATGCGAAATCCGAACTGGCTCTCGTCCCGAACTGGATCTCGTTCAGTAGTCATCCATTGACTGCCCGCCTACCTCTTCCTTCTCCCTGGAGCTAGTCTCCTTGGTCGTTGATAAATGGGCTTTTTTGGTATAATGGGTAGAATGGGTTGTGTTATCTTTGAAAGCTGGCTTTCCTTTGAAAAGTATGTTTTCCCTACTTCAATGAGTTCGACAGGGCTGGCTTCCTCGGACTCCCGATGACCTGAATTCTTAAAGCTGGCTGTCACCTTCTCGACTAACAGAGACATACTCCCTAAATATTGTTCCCAAGTAGAATGCTGTAGGGAACACTATGTTCAATGCCAAATCTATTGAGCCTAGGATTTCTGTGAAGATTTTTCATAGTCGTAGTAAACAAAGGAACACTGCCGCCGTTCAGCTTCTGGAATCCAAGCACTGACAGCCACGTTGACTGACAAACCAACATCAAAGTGCTTCTGGTTGATGATTTGCAGCGGACTCAGAGGTTCAGTTCCTTGGTGTGAAACCTGTTTGCTGTTTGGTTGTACTTGACTTCTCTAAAGCGTTCGACAGTGTTAACCACGCCTTGCTTCTGCAGAAACGTTCCCACCGAGTAAACTTTCCCCTTTTGCTCTTATATGCTCAATTATTGTGTACGTTTCATCCACAAATTACCCCGTTTCGATCATATCACTCCCTATTCTAATTCGGTTTTAGGCTGCTCGCTTAGTGACTATATATTCCCAAAATCTTCGCAGTAGTAACAACGAGCTCTTTCAGTTTTGTGTGGACATTCTGCCATAAGATGTGAAGAGTATCCGCAATTGTAACATCTTTGTGATATTTGTCGGCTATTGGAATTCCTTACAGATTCGTACACTTTTATATTCTACATGGTCTTGCATCGTTCGGGCATGAAGCATGATACAATATAATTTCAGTATGAGCCTTGTCAGAAATTCCATTAGCAATGAGCGTTAGTAACAACTCCTAGTCTATATTACATTATTCTTTTGTGTCCTAAAGCTTTATGCACTCTAATAGTAAATGGATTTTTCCATACTCTCTATCCAGTAATTCTTTGAGCTCTTTCAAGCGCCTGATACCGAGGTTCGTCTCGACTGCCCACTTCACGCTCTCACTATATCAACCCTTAATCATGGTTGTGTCCACGGTCCTTTAAAGGATAAATTTATGACTTTTTACTTTTCACTTTAAATAAAACACTGTTTTAAACCGCAAATAAAAAATTTCACATAAATTTTTATTTTTATCCACTTTCCCTTTTATAAATCACACACACTAATGATTTTCTAAATTTCTTCTCTTCCAGGTAAACGGTGCATGGTCCTTACCAAATGTTGTATGTGATTTCTATATAGCAATGGATGTGATTTGTTCCACATCATCAATATTTAATTTAGTCGCAATATCAATAGACAGGTAAGTGATTTTTATTACTATTTTATTAACATATACATACATACATACATACTTTGCCTGCAAGTAAATTTTTAAAGTACCTGTATGTGAATACCTTTTATAAGGTTACCTGCAGAAAAGCTTATTTAACTCTCAATGACAGCATAACCGTTTGATTGAAGGCAAAATGTTTACATGATTCATGTTAAAATGTTTCTTTCATTGCTTATGTTGAGTGTTTCGAAAAGTTTATATTGATTTTGGGGGAAATTTTAAAGAGAAAGTTTGAATGTGCTGATATATTGGTTTGTAATCGAAATTACTTTGATTACGACTGTTTACTTTTAGGAAATCATTCTATTATGCAGTAAATTACAATAATCAACTTCATTTACTAATAAATAGGAGAATTTTTTTAATATCGATCTATTACACCAATATATACATTACATTTTAAAATCATTATATTTAAGTCAATACTCAACCCCTAGGTCCAGGTCATGTACTCATAAGGTACCAGTGGCGTAGCGTGGGGGGTGCCGAGGGGGCCATTGCCCCGGGCGGCGTAGATGTTGGGGGCGGCGGCCAAACTGGACAGAGCTAGAGATCTTGCCGGCAACATGAAGCCCTAACCATTGCCACATCCAGCACGATGTCCTGGCTGAGGGTGTCTACAGGCCAAACCCAAATGGGAAGGGAAGTGAAGTGAGGTGAAGTTAGGTTAAAAATTGAAACGTGATCCCATTGTCATATATTACACGAAATGCACCTTCTGTGAGTTTTACCTTGCAGAAGGTGTTGCCAATGCAATTTCATTTAGTTCGCCTGATTTTGTCGTCTATCCTTTTTTGGCTGGCACGGTGCCATAGGTCATGATTTGTAATTCAAATTAGTCGTACTATTAGTCCATCACTACTTCGGCGAGAAACACCTGGGTCGCCTCTGTTCTGAAGTTTTTGAAAGCGGCTTCTATGTCCGGTAAGGCTGTTAAGTAGACTGCTTTGTTATGCAAGACTCTACCGTAGAAACCAATACTTGCAGTGCAGTGACCACCTATTATCCTTCGAAATATAAAGGATTGGAGAACGACATAGAGACCCCCGTTATGGAGATTCGAGTTTATAGCATTATTAGTGCTGGAAATAGTTAAGGAAGTGCAGCTTACAATGAAAATCATCGGAGAACATTATTCAGCATTAGCGGGAGAATTTAGTGAACTTAAAGCGTAAATAAACTCAGCACGAAAGCAAGATCGCGAAGCAAATCCTGATTGGACAAAGGCCGGGACACGCTTTCATAGGTGCAACTGGTGTATTTGCAATGGGCGCAATTGGCCAGGGCGCAATTTCAAAAAAAGTGAAAGAAAAATTCCGTGCCTTTATTTTCAATGAGTATTTGTGTCTTCTTTCATTTTCCTTGACTGCCATCAAAAAATGAACAAAAATGAAAGGGGCGCAATATGTATATGGCATGCTGCACCGGGCGCAAAAAAGCCAAACGCCGGCCTAGTATGAGAGTGACCAATATGGAAGTAAGTGGATGTTACATCTACTTCAGTGGAAGTTACATCTACTTTACTTCTGCGTTACTTTCATTTAGGTTTGGCCTTATTTCTGGACTATATAAAGTCGATGCATCAAAATTATCCAACCAAACTCTCCTATTTGACGGATTATCAAAAAAGCGTATGCCTGTGATGGAAGACAACCCCTTTTCTATTATTCAATTATTTGGCGTAATTCTTTCGATTATTTGCAGGGCATAATTTCCCTAGTTGTCCATATTAGAGTTGAGAATGAATCGTATTATTAATTGGAAATACAGAATACAGACAAACAAATCTATTGAAATTTGGACAGGACAATGACTGTAAAGCCAGCTAACTGAAAATATAAATGAGCATATTGTATGAGACTCTCAATGTGCATAGAAACAGCGATTTTAAGATTCCCTTCTTTTATGACGCGGGCTGTAAATGCTGAAGTTTGAGAAGGGCTCCAACAGCTGCCGCATTTGTCGTTAAAATCCCCTGTAATAGTATTGGGCTACGATGATGGGAAATTAAACCTCCAGATATTGGACAGAGAAGAGTTTAAGCTTAAGCTCGGGCGTCTACGAGGCTTTCTATCTAAAGACAGACTGAAGAAGTTACTGATTCCAGCTCTCTGGGTTTGTTAAAGTTTATAATTTAGGCCAACCTTGAAGGCACGGATATAGCCTGCGCCAAAACAATTGGAAATCTCAAAATCGATTTTTTGATGCGCAGTGAAAGTCTTAAATCCTCACCACGAAAGTAGATTCGAAAAGAAAAGTGCACCTCGTCATTCTGTTCGTTTAAAGCCCCAAATCACCCGCTCATTTATATTTTCAATCAAAATTCAATCCGTCTCACTACGACTCTTGTCCTGGTCAGATGCTATGGTGGAGTGTTGTTCCCAGTAAACGAGTTTCAAAAAGGAAATTAAAATGCATGTACGCTTGAATTTTTTTCCATACACGGAATGTTAATGTATGTGGAGTTGTCATTTCCTCGCCTGCGGGTAAAATTCCCATTTATTTTGGCGCGCACTATACCGAACATTCATTGAATTCTTGGATTGAAAATTAACAAATATTTTATTTCCTTTTAAAATATGATATAATTTTCAACATCGCAGACTTTTTACCAATTCAATTCGAAAGTAGGGGGCAGCAATTTTATGGTTCGCCCCGGGTGGCAGACATCCGCGCTACGCCACTGTAAGGTACACCTTTCTTAAGGGCTGCAAATTCCTCCCTAAATCCAGGCTGAAATCTACAATTTCAGCATTCGGCCCCGCTTATTCGTTTGATTCTAATTGATTGACCTTCGTGTCTTATAGCCAAGTGGCAATCAAAGTGATAAACTAGAACTAAGCTCATTTTAGTTTGCAATTGTCAATACGTCATTGATGAGCTGGGTACTCTAAATCATATCACCCTGATGTGGGTTCTGGGTCAGCTTCATTCACAAATAAAAAGCAGGCGACTTAGTCAGATTAAGTCCTGGCATTGATTTCATCGGTTTAGAACCAGCTCCGGGGTCAACCACCAGTTTGACCCGACTCTGATGAATTACGTGGAACACTGGGTGTCCACACTGGGCTTGTTAGATTAATAACAGATTTCCCTGCTTCGGTTTGCAACGTAATCAGTGAATTCCTGAGGCGCAACAGAAAGGATGTCAGGACACTAGCTGAATTGATCACGGGACACTGCAACTTCAATTCGCACATATGAAAGACCAGAACGAGGGTCCCTTCGTGAACCTGTTTTTGGTGGAAAATCTATCTTTCCTCTTCTTTTCCATTGTACCGTGATGGCGTTGTTAGTCTAAAGTATTGTTTCTCAACCAGGGGTCACGACCTCCAAGATGGTCACCATTATATACAAGGAGTGGCGCAGTCTGTCCAAAAAAAAAAATTAATAAACAATGTACATATTTTAACTATATACGTACACATTGTGTATCTGTTAAGTTTACAAAGCAGCCAGCTGTTGATAGGTTTAACGGGCCCTACTGGCTAAACCGTTACGCGTATTGTTTTCAGGTCCGATTGGATACGACTTGAATTCGTGGTAAATTCACGGCTCGAGAATGAATATAAGTTCAGATTTTCAGGCACAAACTGCCCAGCGGGAAATTTTTCAAGCGCTGCCAAAAGAAGCAAGAAAGCAGCGCTTCCTATTCATATGTTATGGAAGCTCTTTGGAAGCACCCACTCTATACTCTCATTTTTTGCTTTGTTTTCCTCCAGTTCTTTTTTATTCTCCACAGTTGGTAAATTTGTGCTTTTATAATAATCGTATCTGTTATGAAATACTATTTTTGGTGAAAACTAAAGCTCCAGGAGCTTCTCAAAAGCTTCCATTTCCCTGCTTCGATTGCGCTTCTTCAACAATAAAATATAAGCGCTTCGCTCTGATGACATGCCTGTGTTAAAAGGAAGGGAATTGGGATATGAATAAGAAGCGCGTTGGCATTCTATTTCAGCGCTTCAGAATCTATTCCAGAGCGCTTCAATTCCCCGCTGGGTGACGATAAACGCTCACAAACATAAAGATTTTTGTCAGTTTTATTGGACTGCAGACCCCATCCAGTTGGGGGCCGGGGAGATGTATGGTGATGACTTCAATGAAAACTTTTAGGCCACAGCCGCCCGTTGACCTGTGTGTGAAAGGGAGCCTATACCTAAAAATTACACAAACATTTTTATGCGGACGCCAGAAAGTATCATAGTAGACCCTCGATTGTTTAGCCGTCACCGGCCAGCCAAACTCGCGACTAGAAGAATATTCCGGCTTACGAGCCAAGTCACACTGGCTCGCCCAATTTTAGCGTAATGAAATTCTTATTGAGTCTCGTTTTGCTAGTTGTGTGTCCATTTGAAGCAGTAAAGCGAGTGGAATAGCGCAGGGCAAAAATTACAAAAATCGCCTCACGTAATTTATGGACGACCTCTAACGCGCTAGAGTACGATCCCAGAAGTCCAGATAACAGGTCGATTCTTACACATAAAAAAACTCATTAATGTAATGTAATCGATAGCAGCAGAAACTTATGGTCCTTGGTAATAAGATCCGTTTCACTACGTCCACAAGCACTTATTTTCTCTAAAAGGACTACAGACAAAACATTCAAGGTCGACTTACTACCATCTCTGCGCGCTTCGTATTATCTTTTGCCAGACTCTGCTTTGCCACTTCTACTCTAGATGGGAATCACACCTTAACCTAGAGTCGAACCAAAGTTACCTCTAGACATTGCACCAAGTCATTGCTAACAGCATTACGTCCTGCTCATATAATGGGCAATTCCCATGCTTAGAACTGCTTCATACAAAAACACTGACAGATAAATTCAGCCTTTGCAAGCAGTCTGGCTTACAAATATGTTGTACGGAGGCAGCTAAGCACAAAAGGTGCGACGATGTTACAGCTTATGCGAGACACCTCACTAAAAGATAAAAAGAAAAAAGTAAGAGAATGATGAATTGGGAACCGAAATCCGGCTAGATGTTATACGAAAATAACGAAGATAAAATTAATTACTTGCTACTTTCGAACAGTCAAGGAGATAAGTGAGAAATTCACTGAAAATGTTCTTCCTACGTTCCCGAGTGAAAATAAAACACAGCCTTAAAACGGGCGAACACCAAACGTAATAGAAACCTAGTCCTCGGCCATGTGAAGGGCATCAGAAGGCTAGTTGCAGGACAGTACGGCTGTACACCACACACATACACACCGAAAGGTATACCCTTGTATATTATACGAGTAACAAAAATTCTTCTAATATATACGAGTATACTAATACTATAAAAATATTTTACACACCCAAATGCAAATGGGTTCCCCTATAATAAATCTGACAAACGGACAATCGTAATCTCCTAATTCCCTTTATATTCAAGGCCGACACCGGGCAAAACTAAAAGTTATGTCATGTGTCCTCCCATTAAAAATTGTTAAAAATTTTACGGCCATCATATCCCCCTTAAAAGGCCAAGCGGCCGTGGTTCGCCCCCTGTAAGCCCATTTTTTATTTTTACTCGGGTTGTGAGAGTGCTGTAGGTTACAGACAAAAATAGTAGATATTAATTGGAAAGAAACCGGGAAAACTGCAAACATTTTGTTAATGTGAAAGACTAGCCCTCAGAGGTAAATCCCTTTGCATTGTCGACGATTCTATCATAAAGTGCCAGCTATCAACGGAAACATAATTGAGAGAAGAGGGAAAGACAATACCATCGTTTATGAATACAGATATTGGACATTTTTTTGTAAACAAGGAAGACGGTGAAGTAAGATAAGAGAAGTGGAAAAACGACCTGTTATGCTGCCGTGCTGAATCACGATTAACCATGCCGGATTCGAACCACGGATCTCTAAGATTGTAGTCAAGTGCTTCACGAATGAAAAATGTACGATTGTAGCAATGTTTCTCCGTATGAACTGCCAGGCATGGATATGATAATGCTAATTATGATCCAAAAGGCTACTACTTATAGAGGATAAAAATTGCGATCCAATAGCGCAAACATTTTAAAGTTGCTAAGCTTGTCATGGGTCTTTCTAAAGACCATAGAACGTATGCTGAACCTATTGCTCCAACACTCTATAACAGACGATGGAAACGAGACGATGCCTACCGTATAATACTAACTAGAATGCAAATACCTCGTCAACAGTTTAAGCCACAAATGATTGGTTAGGACGACGTATACCACGGCACACCTTAGGGGGGAAAGTCATTGCCGATTATTTCTTTGGTAGTCAATGCAATGAAGACAAAAAAATTCCCAATAGAAGAAAAATAGCCTTGGCCAATTTACAGAGGAAGATGTCGTTAACTTCATGAAACCAAGTCGTGGTAAAAAGGAGACCAAATCGTTTTCGGTGCAAAAGCTTCAAGAACGTCCATCTGCCAAGACGATCCTTCTTCTACATAGCTTCTCCGGATGCGATACCACCTCGGCGATACATGGAAAGAGCACAGTGGAAATCGCTAAGAAGAAGAATAGATCCGTTCAGAACCTTTATATCTTAGGGGTCGTCCATAAATTACGTGAGGCGTTTAGGGGAGGGAGTCGAGCCAAATCTCACCAAATCTCACGTGGGGGAGAGGGGGGGTATCGGCAAATATCACGTAAATTTTTTTTTAAAGAAACAGTGTAACATGCCGAGAAAACTGGGTTAAATTAAGTAAAACATGTTTCTCCACTAAAGACCTCCATTCACTTACAGGCCGCTGGTAGGCAGTGGCCTGTCAGACCAGGTCGACCAGCACGACTAAGCTTGACTCAGTCTAACTGAGGGATGATACTTCAGGTTCCCGCCAGACAGGCCATGGCATGCAGATGAAATCATGATTCTCTACAGACACACAGGTGAAAACGACTGCTCAGCATAGCTGGTTATTGATTCAAGCGCAAAAATGTTCATGGCCTCAACGAAAGCTTCAAGGCGTCTCCAGCCTCACGCCGCGCCGTGCAAACAAGCGCGAACGCCAGTGTGGATGGTTTTCACGCTTAGCTCGCCCCTTGCTTTCTGTTACGAGTGGATGCAGCGTGAATTCTTCCCGTCAATTCACGGCTCGAGAGTGAATAGAAGCTCAGATCTTCAGGCCCGAACTGACGATAAATTCGATTTTTGTCAGCTTTCTTGAGCTGTAGGCATTCTTGAACTTCAGGCCATACAGTTGGCAGCCGGTGATTGTATGGTAATACTTGGCCTCAAGGCTAAAACTTTCAGGCCACGGCCTGCCGGCGAACTGTGTGTAAATTGGACCCTTAAGATGTGGGTAAGTCCTAAACAAAAAAATTACTCGATTGTTTCGCGCGACTCGTCGAATGCTGCAGAGTACGAGCCAAGTAATACTGAACCGCGAAAAGGCCATTAGAATTTAGTGCTACAAGAAAGTACATGCCGAATTTTAGCGTAATGAAATGTTGGGTGAGTGCTCACGTTTTGGTAGTTGTGTGTCCACCACAAGCGGAAAAGCGAGGAGGGCAAGCAGTCCGAATTATCAGTTATATCAAATAAAATCTTGCACCCAAACCCCCCCCCCCCATTCACACAGATGAACTTTTTACACACCTTTCACCAGATTTCACTACGGTTACGTACACGGATTTTATACGCAAGGGCCTTTCCTGCAGTTCTACATTCAAACTCTGTGGTTAAGACCGTAATTTTGTATTTTTAATGTAAATACTATGGATTTTATAAAATTTGAAAAATCTCACGTGAGACAAGGGGGAGAGGGAGGGGGTCGGGACAAATCTCACGATATCTCACCAAGGGGGGAGGGGGGTCGAAAAATCACAAAAATCACCTCACGTAATTTATGGACGTCCCCTTAAATACATTTCATATAAAGTGTCTATTTCTATTATTCTATCATTGTATCTATAGAATTGTTTGATTCAATCTGCATCTTATGGTACCACCCTTATTCAATTATATTTATCAAATTGTATACGTATGCACATTTTTACTATACAATCTTCCTACATATTCCTCGCCAGGTAAACGTTTCCAGCTTCATAGATTCCTTGATATAAAATTGCACCAGGTGGATTTTAAGCCAGAGAGATAAGGTTGCTCCTGCTGAGGGGATAAATAAAAGAGTATCTGGCACACAATACCCGAGGCAGGGCATAGCAGCCAAGTTCCAACAATTTTTATAGGGTAATTAAAGAGACATTGTATTATTGGAACACAATTTCTTCCCATTAATTAAATCCAGAAGGTATTTCCTGAATCGCATCCTTGAGCCATTCTTCACGGGGAGATCTTAAAACAGTTTTTTTTACATTTTATTTATTGGAGTATAAAAATGAAGTGTTTGAGGATTTTTAAATTTATTAAGCACTCTTAAAATACAAAGTGCTTTTAGGGGTGTTATACAAATTTCTTCTGATGCTTTCATTTTTATAGAGGTTAGATTTTTTTGTTGATAATGGGTATCCGTTAAGTGTACCCATAGGAGAATTACGATGAAATAATAATTGACTTGTTCACACATTTTAATGGCTAAACATGCTTTATTGAAGTCAGTTGACCATTTCCTGGCTGCCATTCCAAAGGCCATGGGATCTTTTCCCATGTGTAGACTCTGTTCCTGGCTCTGTTCCTCTCCACTGTTTTTAGTTAATCATATGTCGATTTTTAGGATACGACGTAGGCATCTGTTGATGAAAACTTGTAGGTGCCCCCTGTGATGAATTGGGCGACTTTCAATGTTTCGCAGCAGTACAAAAGAACTGCCTCAACATTGGAGTTGAACAGCCGCAATTTGGTGTTAGTTAAGATTTCCGTTGATCTCCATATGCGGAGCAGGCATGCATATGCGCCTCGTGCTTTATTTATTCTGGAGCTGACGCTTCTTCTGCTCCGCCATTTTCGGTAGCAGAATTTATCTACCAGTTCCACGTCACGGTTATTCAGCGCTGTCCGTTCAATGGTGTTTGCATTTATCCCCATTTCTTTGTTTTTATTCGGATTCAGCTTTAAGCCTGTTGGACTACTTTCTGTTGCCATATTGTTAAACCTGTTTTTAGGTCCTGATGTCTGTGGGCCAGCAAACAGATATCATCCGCGTAGTCGAGATCCTTAAGGCGGTCTAGCAATCTCTAATTTATGCCGCCTCGTCTACTATCTACAGCACTGACAAGAATGTCGTTTATTACAATAGGAAATAGTATTGGCGAAAGTAGGCCAAGTAGGCCGAGGCATTGTTTGCAGATTCGTAGCAATGGTATTTTTTGGGAGCGGGTTGCTTAGCCTCGCCCGTCTCCCATTAGCTCCTTTCGAAAACGTACCCAGCGGGCACCGCGGGGAAATGGGATTAAGATTTGCCAACAGAGCTACTAGGTATCCGTCTGCAGTGACTCTTCTCGGGCTTTCACAGACGTAACAAATCGGGTATCATTACCTTCCAAAGTCTTTGTTAGCCATTCGCCCCCTTAGGGACATGCTTTGCTCTTTTAGTTCCCTAACTTCATTAGGAAAACAGAAGGTGATCCCTTTAAACTTGGGAAGGTCTTTCTCCTCAAGACACTCGTCAGCTATTGACTGGTGGGTTTATTGGTGCAGGTCATCGTAATGAGAGCCCCTGCCACTCTTACACCCAAAAACTGAGGTGGGCAAAAGTCTTGAAGATCAAGATAGAGTCGTAAATTGCGGACGTTTTCTCCTCCGTCAATTTTTCGGGACCACTGCCATGGTGATCCCAACCAACATATCTCGATATTAATTATATCGCCCCGCTCTCTCCTGTTTTTCTTCTGGGGTACCTGCTCACCTGCAAAATTATTTGATTGCCAGATGAGTCCACCATGCGACTCTGCCCCAGGAGATGTAGCAGCTGGTTCTGACAATTTTCTGGTGGGTCTCGGAACTTTCGTCCCCACAGCGGCTGGCCGGACTGCTTCTTGGAGCTCCCCGTGATCCTGCCTTCTATTTTCCCTTCGGTTTGTTTAGAATTTGGGACTTGGGTTTGCTCCGTGAACCTTCCCAATTCCAAAGCGGCTTTCCTTGCGTTGGCTCTCTCCCTCTTGGCGGCGCCAGAAAATTCCCTGCTAGGCTGCACGGTCATAAAGACAACCTTGGCAGGTAGTTCTTCAACAACATTGCCGCCAGCTGCCTGGGAACTGTTGTTGATGAAGCTCTTAGCTGATTTTCTTGGCATCAGACCCACAACCTCCTTTTGCTTTTTTTGCAAATTTTGGTCCATAAAAGTCCCACGAGAGGTCTTAAGTATTCCTACTGATTCAAATCCTAGTTGGCTCGCTTTATGATTGCATTTTCAATCCTGCAAAGAGATCAACTGGACCCTATATTTCCAGCAACTTTGCTTTTGCAGATTGCCACTGTTTAAACCTCGTTTCTGACACAAAATCGTTATCCTTAAACTAAAAAAAACCACAAATTAAATTCATAAAAAATTCTTTTCTTTAAAAAAACACAAAAACTTATCATTAAACTCAGCCGCTTATGTTTGACCCTTTATTAAATGAATAAAAAATGAATTCGTCGCGGCTCCTGTGCGGCCCCCGCCTGCCGGTGATGTTTTCCCTGAGAGTATTTGCGAAAGAAATTTAAGCCAGCAACGTCCTGCTGTGAAATTTGTGTTTGACAAATGACTAGATGAATTTTTGTTGTTGTTGTCGCCGGTGGCGTATATTCTTCTGTCCAGCACAAGATGGAAGCACATAAAAATCTCAAGAGGGTACGTCCCCATCATCTACGCGACGGCCCCAGCCATCATCCCCTGTTGAACCACGTGAAATGAATTCCAGCAAAGCGATTTTCTCGTCGAGTTTATGCTGTATACAAGGAATACAAGTAAGGTACCACCAGGCCACCTATCAAGCTGTATCCTCTGCATAACTACTACTACCTTTTCTGCTCCATAATATTTAAGCTCCAAATGAGAACTTTTGTTTTTTTTTTCGTTAGGAAATAGGGGGATGTATTTGGTTTTATATATATGTATGTATGTATTTGCTTAACTTTGTCGTTATGTTGGTAATTGTGTACATATTTGACTTAGACCGCAGCTTCTAGACGAAATTAAAGATAGAGAAAGATTGTGAGATTTTGCCAATTTTGAAAGGGAATCCTCTTGGGATTGAGGGGTGCGGAAGGCGCTTTTGGGGGTGGTTTTTGTGAAATATACGTAATACTCGGAAGTCCCATATAAACTAGAAAACAAAATTATTTTCCAGTATTTGCATGTGGTTTTGTCTCCTTGATAATACGGTTTCTACATCTTCCATGATACCTCCGCCATCTGTAGACAATTCTCTCTGTCTCATACCCTTAAAGCAATTTCCATCCCCCTAGTAACTTGTATAGTAGTACAGTATGTCTCTATCCATTTTGTTGTATACATATAAAGTAGATGGGGATGGCGGACTCACTAATTATGGTGAAGCTATCATTCTGATCTTAGCATGCCCTAGAGTGAACTTTTGCGTAAGTTTTGTGTCTTTTAGCTAGGATCCAGTTTTCATCTCGGTCTTGTGGCATTTAAAGTATTTCGTTTAAAACGGAAAATAAAGGAAAACCTTTTGCCTGGCAATCGTTTAACAGAAAATTGGGGTTGAAAGCAATTTTCACCCCCCAAAAAGTGTTATCTACACTTTAAGTATGCGTAAACAACGTGATGAATCCTCAAGTGACGCGTTTGTGTGTTATTCAACCCCTTTTACCGTCAGCCCCCAACACCACCCCCACACCCTGTAATGTGCACATCACGTTTTGAAAAAACCGGGAACAATAGTCCTTGACAGAAAAAGATATTTATTGACCATTTTTGCACAGATTTCGGGCCCATAGCCATGCAATTTTTATTCAAATAAAATTTAAGAGCCTAACCCTTTCCGGGGGCAAATGCTATAATTTATGGACCCACATAAATCGACAGCCACATAAGACAAAAACAGAAAAGGAATAAGGAAATAAATTTTTATATTCACCTACTAGTCACCCTCTCTCTCAGTAATAGAACATATAGCACAATTTTTTCTATGCAAATACCGAATGGCTCCGCCAGCAACATTGGACGTACATGCCGCCTAATATGCCCGAACATGCATGGCACATACATCCATAGTTTAATCGAACTCTCGCATCCGTTTTACATTAACTTTTATTTTTTCGCATTTTTCATGCACCTCCTCTCTCATGCAATGAAGTTTATCATTTCCAATTCATTTCGTCTATTGTCCTTTTACAAGGACATGATACACTCTTTTCTCTCTCTCGGAGCGATTTTAAAACGCAAAACCTGATAAAGGAGAAATGCACGAAGAATAAAATATTTCTGTGTCACCCACTCGTGTAGTTCCGCGGAAAAATTGTAGACGGGAAAAAGGACCATAAAATATAGAAAAAAAGGACATTTTTTCCTTATTCTGCCACTGTCACTGTGGAACGACGACTTCCTATGTATGTTTTCTTGTCTCTAGCATTTCCCTACTATGTTATATACCTACATATACATAAACCATAATCGAGGCCAAGCTATACACTCTGTTCTGTGCTGGTATGCATTAGAGACAAAGTATAGCTTATCTGGGCTAGGATTTATGCGATTTTTAAAGTGCCTTTTCCTCATATTTAATCATCCTTTGAAATGATGAAGTGGATAAATACGAGTGTCAAGATAAATGTTTGCCATTAACAGGATCTACGTGGAACACACACCAGCACACAGTTATTTTCTTTTATTGTATATAATTGGAATTAAGTTTTTGATTTTAAGGATTCAAGGATTCCGTGGGGAAAATGTGCGCATAAAGCTGGAATATACATCAATCAGATTTATTTTAAGATTGAGCAAGAAGATAGTTTGACACGTGGTAATTTAGTGGAAAACGTGGAAAAATGAAGGATTTTTTTTAAATATTACAGCAACGGGAAAGAATCCTTTTCAAAAACATGACAAATTCATATATGATAGGAAGGAAGCAGGGAAAAATGTGAAGGATGGATGAGAAATGAGTAAACAATGTGATGTTGGGTTATCTTAAACTGTTTCGTGTTTGGACATCTATATAATGGAAGTAAGACTGTATAGTTGGGTGTCTCCTGTGCAATATAAATGGTAATGTTCGCGTTATCAACTGGGAATCAAATGGGGACAGATGTGTAATCTGATGGGGGTATGGCTACTTTCATCTCTTAATTACAATCTTCTAATACGATCTATATTCCATCACGTGATTTCCGTCCCAGACATAGGAACATAGATGGCACTCAGGCATACACAAAATGCTACTTTTGACTACCACCCGCTGCTGGTTAAACCAAGGTGAAGAGCACTGGAGACTTGCGCTATCTCTAGGAGGACATGGCCTACTTAACATAAAGGGCAAACAATGGGCCTTCTAGACAGACCCTAACCTGCAGAAATTCCAGAATTACGCCAATGATCACGAAATATCTGCCCTTAGGCCCTTCTTCCACAGATCGGCTCGTATCATACGCAACTACGACTCTACTTCGTGTCAACGACTGGTCTGCTACTTTGCAATCAATAAGACTAGCACAGCAGGCTGCGTACAACTAGTATCCGACGCGTTGCGTCGACAATCGGTACTGTCGATTCGTGTAGGAGATTAAGTAAAAATGTACGGAGGAAACTTTTGCGCAACTCGTCTGATACTGGTATCATACTCAAATCGCGTGCGAGTCGACCCGTGGAAGTAGGGCATTACAAGTCAGTCAAATTGCCCAAAAAACCTAGATTTTGGTCAAATTGATCATTGGCAACACCATCTTCCGCCATCCATATTGTGTTTCTACGGGACCCGACCCTCGGGCGAGAGTTTCAAATAGCATTATCCTATAAATTCGCGGCGCTCGCAATTCCGAACGTTATCAAAGTAGAAGAAAGGCAATTATCGGGGTCCATGCCATGGCCATGGATCTCGGCCAGCAGTTTGGACCTCGTCGATCAGCGGAAACAACTGAAACACATTCATTTCGAGCAATACTGAAGATTGAACAAAGAAACTCGACAGAAATTGAAATTGGAACGAGAAGCGTATTGAATAACGTTGCGGGAGCCTGTAGCGCTGGAGAGAATTCTTCCAGTCCCGAACTTCCGATTACCGAACAGCCGACCGAAATCTGTATTGAGGCTACAGAAACATCGAGAGCAAACGACCGGTAAAGAAAAAGCGGAATTTAAACCACATCGAGGATGCATGATCAAATATTCGCTCTCCGTCAGCTAATGGAAGAAAGAATTCGTTGCGGCAAGCGAACTGTCGTCGTTTTCATCGATTTCAAATCCACTTTCGATTGGAGCTTGTGAAGAGCCTTGGAAACCAAGCACTTGCTAATGAAAATTATCCAACTTCTCCAAGCGTCGTACGATGGCTCAACCCGAGACTTATCCGAGGAATTCCCGATTCAAACAGGTGCCCGACAAAAAGCCGTCGCTTCGCCACTTCTCTTAATTCGTTGTGATCGACGCGATTATGCGTGAAGCATTCGATGGACGATGGAAAACGAAATTCTCACTCTACAAAACAGTAATACAACCAGTATTGTGTTATGGTAGCGAGACTTGGACTATGACCCAGGACATAGAGGAACGAGTCAACAGAATTGAAAGAAAAGTCCTCAGATGCATAATATGCCCAACCAAAGAAGATCAAGATGGGATATGGCGAAGGGGATACAATAACGAGTAGTATGAAATTTTTGACGAGCCAGAACTCTCAGCTTAAAAAAAATTAGCAGACTGAGACTAGCCACCCATGTAATCAGAATGGTGGACAATCGCATCCCAAAACGGCTTATGGCATCAGAAATTTCAAGAAATAGGCCAGTAGGTAGACCCAGGAGGAGATGACTAGACTCCGGGACGGCGGACGCAGAGGCAACATCCGGAACTAGAGACATGCTGCAAGGGACCTTCAAACTTGGATAAATGCCCTAGAAGTGGCCAAGGCCCGATACGGATACCGAACCGACGGACATCTTATATGACATTTCCCGCATCGCCCGGTCATATGGGTAAAAAATCAATGTGGAAAAGATCAAAGTGCTCAGAGCGGACGGATCGAGGGTTCACCTCGATGGAACCTAAATCGAACCGGTTCCGATGTTCAAATATTTGGGATCATTGGCTGACGAAAAGACATCGACGGCCGACGTTCACAGCCGCATCGGCCAGGCAACAGCAACATTCGCCTCGCCCAAGCGGTGCATAAGGAAACGAACAAATTGAGCCCTCAAAACAAAAGTACGCCTTTACCGAACGATGATCCTTCCGATTCTTTTTTATGGATGCGATGCTTGAGGCAGATTCTCGGCAACTCACTGGTTGATCACCTTTAAACGAGACAGTTCGACAAAGATGCGATTAGCAGACACTGGTCGAAGAAGAAATGCGAAAACGTCGACTACGGTCGTTTGGACATGTTTGCAGAATGAATGATAGGCGCTTGCCACGTAAACTTCTCTGGCGACACCGCCCGGGCAACTGGAGAATTCAACAATCGGCACCGAAGAAAACCTGGCTAAAGACCTAAAGCGACCTAAAGAATCAACGATTCACCGAGGCTCGAGACATCGCCAAAAAACCAGCACGAATGGAAACGAATCGTGAATAGAATTCGATACGCAGCACCGAAAGCCGTGTACCCGTTGCGGGGATGTCCCGCTCGGACCGTCAGCTGACGGATCAAATAAAAAAGATATCTTAATAGATAAAAATTAAACTAGTAAATAAACTATCAGCTTTCCAATTGGTCAGTAAATCTCAATAGTTAAATTGTTGGTGTAATGAATCGTTATGGCACATTAGATAACCTGCTACCTGCTCCTCGCCGATCAGGCGACGGCGACTCGTCCTAATTATACCGCCGAGAGTTAGTATGGATGCCTCTTTCCAATAAACTAAACCTTCTGGAAATCCTCGCCCTGAATAGTATTTTTGAGAAATATGTGGTAAGGGTCTCGGTTTCTCGCATCCACCACGGTATTTATTCCTTACACGGCCCTCCTTAATTTTTTAAATAACCATACCTCGTAGCTTGTATACTTTTTTTCTGATGATTGGACTCTCCTAGCGTTATAGGATCGTATTAACAGCGCTTCAAATTCGCTCCTCTTAATAGCACTTAAATGTTTTTGCGCTGGAATAGCTTCTGGATATATTCTGCCAAAAGAAATATGTAAATTGCGCTCCAGAGCTAAGCAGAAGAGCCTGTTTACATAAGACATGTTCCACTCTGGGCTTCACTAAGTAACTTTAGGCTCAGCGGTGAATAAAGAACCTACCCGTTCTCGGTATCGATATTTAATTCTCTGAATGAACTTATTCTTACCACCAGTTGTTTTTAGTCGAATATTTCTTGAAATTTCAATATCCTGAAAGCGCCCCTAAACATAGTTTAGCCCCAGGCCCCAAGGTGTAATCAAGGTGATGTGGCAGACCTGAGTGAAGACCCCTCCTCAGGACATTTTTATTCTTGATATGGTGTTTCTCTTTTGACAGGAAGTGTAAATTGTGTCTTACCACCGACTCAATTTGAGCATTGGCAGCTAGAACTGCCTGTGTTACTCATTTTGTTCTAATACGAGATGTTTCACCTATGGATAAAAAATGGATATGTATGCAGCATATTATGACCAGTCGCTAGCTTGCATTCATCATCTAATCAATTTTTCCCATCTCTACTACTTCGTGCTAAGATGAGGTCATCAGAACGAATGATAGCATTTTTAGAAGTGTCCAACTATTATTAACGTCCAACATCTGGTTTCTAGGACTTTACTCTTTTACTAAAAACTTTTCTGTAGACGGTAAAGACCAATTGGAAAACCTAAGTCAATGTAGGTCACCACAAGAAACTAGAGGCGAACTGACGAGCAGAGCGACTTTTGAAGGAAGAAGCTGATGTAGGCCAAGGCTCGAATTGAGCTGTTGTGTCACCTTATGTCAACATTTTAAGCAGCAGTGCATCAGTTTTTACCAAAGCGAGATTTTGTTTCATATGAGGAAGTAAATTATACTTCCTTTCGATTTAAAGAGGAAACTAGTTGGGATGTGGGTTCGACCCTTTCGGTCCACACGATCAACTTCCCAGTATGATGGATGTTGAATATTATGATTGGATATTTTAATAATAAATGAACAATAGGCAATATAAAATATATGTATAATACCGAGAATTTGTCACAATTGTTTATCAATATTTTCGCTAAAATGTCAAACTAAATGTGCGCACTTACAAGATTAGGATGACAAAAATGTATATAAAATTAATGTATTAATGTTTTTCGGCACCTCAATGAAGTCGATATAGTGTTTAGTTCGCGCGGTATCGTGCAGGTACAAAAATCACTTAAGTCATTTAAACCAAAAAACCGCTGGACCGAATATTATAAAAATCTTTTCAGATTATATTGTCGCTAATACGCTTCGAACGGCACCTCAAGTAAGTCAATATCTTTCGTGGTTCGGGCAATATCGTGCGGGTACAAAAATCACTTACGTCGCTTAAACAAAAACACGGCTGGACCGAATTTCATGAAAATCTTTTCAGATCATATTTTGGTTAATACTCTTCGAACGGCACTTCAACTAAGTCGATATCTTTTATAGTTCGCGCGATATCGTGCAGGTACAAAAATCACTTAAGTCATTTAAACCAAAAAACCGCT
Source organism: Thereva unica (assembly GCA_949987705.1). Lineage (NCBI taxonomy): Eukaryota > Metazoa > Arthropoda > Insecta > Diptera > Therevidae > Thereva > Thereva unica. The sequence goes on along the minus strand of OX465284.1, from coordinate 26,806,604 downwards.
GGACCGAATATTATAAAAATCTTTTCAGATTATATTGTCGCTAATACGCTTCGAACGGCACCTCAAGTAAGTCAATATCTTTCGTGGTTCGGGCAATATCGTGCGGGTACAAAAATCACTTACGTCGCTTAAACAAAAAAACGGCTGGACCGAATTTCTTGAAAATCTTTTCAGATCATATTTCGGTTAATACGCTTCGAACGACACCTCAACGAAGTCGATATCAGTTTTGGTTCGCGCGATATCCTGCAGGAAAAAATGACCACATCCGTACGCACATACACACACACATACTTCCTCCCAATTTTTTGCTTAAAATGCTCCTGGGACCTTGAAAGATGAAAATACGTTGAAATTTTCGATTTCGATTTTCGGACCGATTACAATAACTTCCTATACTGGGAAGTTAATAAGTTAAGCCGAGGTTTTGGTCTGAGTAGGAGTACCAAGCCTATTGTCTCGAACACCGGGGGGCTTGCATGACAACCTCAGTCATAATCAGGTTTTTACAAGACTCCATTCCTGTCCACCTAATCTCTTGGATCACTTCCATGAACGTTTCATACGAGAATTAGCAATTTGCCGTTTTTATCGCTGTTATCTCCGAAGCATGCTATCTGTTCGTGCGTGTGAAGTTGTTTGCCTCAACCGTTCCTAGAAGAGTCTAGATTGCTCATATTAATCTATCCTCCTTTTTGGGAAATACTGGTACCCAACGGTTCGAAATTAAAATATACTCACTTTCACCATTCTGTAATGGATACGGCACATGCAAATGCTAAAATAGTTTCATTATTCTACTCATAACTGACTACCGCTCGAAAAAAGTTACGTATATCAACCACAAACGAAAAGTTAAATGTAACTATACAAAATATACATTCCTTATGCATAGAGTTATATGTAATATCTCTCCTGTCTTTCAGAAAATGTCACCACACATTAGTGGTCACCTATCTATTAATATTCAAAGTGTCACTCTTGACCAAATCTTAAATCTAACGACATCCTCCACACAAAAAACAACTCCACTTTCAACAAACACCCTAATTAAATACTATACAACACTTACTCAGCTCACTCGGGTCATGCCTTTAATCTAAATGAAAAATAAATGAGCACCAGGCAACCCCCTTTAGCCGAAAATCCACCCTCGTCTTTTTCCAGGTGTCCAATTACGGCATTATTCTGTATGCACATGAACATGACTGGACTTTAACCGGTTACTTCCGAAATTCATTAATTATCCATGAATATCTTAAGCCTGCCATAACATATATATTACCGCCGCCGTCTGAGCAGAAATCATTACTCACAGCTCCATAAATAACAAGGTTCGCGCTCCCCGAGGAAATTTACAAGTGCAATGTGGCAATACTGAAGCGCGTAACTCACCTGGGAATCATTTTGTTGAATGAGCCGCACACATACACGGTTAATAAAATATTCACCTCATTTGACTTATGATACCCCGCTTCGGTTTTTTTTGTTGTTTTGTTTTGTGTTCATTTTTAGGCAAGACTACAGGGGTCTGACACCTTGATTTATTATACCTTACAGCGGTGTGATAGCAGTGCAAAGTCCCTTATCATTTTGCTTGTTTGAATTTAAATTGCAAAATAGTTTTATCCAATTTGTGGATTTGGACTTTTTGTAATGCATGTGAAAACTAATTTTGTACCTTTTACCTTTTTTTGCTTGCAGGTACATCGCAGTAACACAACCTATAAAATATGCAAAGCATAAAAACAGCCGCCGAGTGTGCTTAACAATATTGCTTGTTTGGGCCATTTCGGCTGCTATCGGTTCGCCGATTGTTTTAGGATTAAATAATACACCGAATCGAGAACCAGATCTATGCCTATTCTATAATACGGATTTTGTAGTTTATTCATCGTTAAGCAGTTTTTATATACCATGTATCATAATGGTGTTTTTATATTGGAATATTTTTAAGGTAATAAAAAAAAATGTATTACCACTAATAAAAAAAATTTATTACCCCATATCGAAAAACAATTACAGGCCCTAAGAAAACGAGCGAGAAAGCAAAGAGCGGCCCGAAAGCCACCTAATTTATCTGAACTAACAACGGCTGGTAGCGTTATAGAGAATATAGCCCAGACACGCCGCTTAGCCGAGACAACATTAGACAGTAATAAAGGTGCAAGGATAGTTCCCGACGAGCAACCGACCAATACAGCCTCGGGGTCCAATGAGGAGGAAGACGAGAACGCCATATCACCAGACATCGACGATTGCCACGTCATTGTCAACGATAAATCGACTGAATTTATGTTAGCAACTGTAGTCGAAGAAACGGGAAAGTAAGTCTAACACAGCTGCACTTTACTAACTAACATTATTTATAATTAATATTGCAGCGTTGTTGCACAAATCACAACACAACCGCAACTAGTTGTAGCCGATACAAATGGTAATCATGATTCTGGTTATGCGCCATCAAACGTTGATGATGTCCTTGCAGGAACCAGCACACCGCCGGAAAGTCCAATGCCAAGCGGCAGCTTAAAACGCACTAGCCTAAGTAAACGTAATGGCCTTGAAGGTTCACCTAAGAAGGAGCCACTCAGGTAATACGATTCGAACAACAAAATTCTTACATATATCAACAAAAATATTACTATCCGTTACAGTGTTGCTATGAAGCCTTTATCCTTCGTTCGATACGGGGTACAGGGTGCACTATCACTAGCTAGAAATGACTCCACTGTGTCAACAGCATCCAAAACATCGAGGAAGGATAAGAAAAATTCGCAAGCTTCAAGGTGAGTCCTTTGGTCCTTATTTGAATTTTACAAAGTATCGAACGAAAGAAAATGGCATCGAAGTAAAGAGATGTAGATGAAGATAAAAACGATATTGAAAGAGCAGTGGATGTTGGTTGGGGTTGAGTCGGCGTTGGGGGTGGGGATTAAATTTACGAAATGAAACTTTTATACTTTGTAGAAGAATTTATACTCTTTCTGCTAAAGAGTACTATCAGAGCCTCAGGTTACTTAAGTAGAGGGAATCTGCAGGAAATGCAGACAGGTATATATGTATATGCAAAAACTTGGACAATTTAAATCTTTGCACATTTTGGCACGTACTCGTACAGGAAACATAATCCTTAAAAGTTTGCTTAGTGTGTATGCTGGGCGAGATTGTTGAGGATCACATCTTTTGTTTTGTAAGAAAGTTTTGCGTCCTCTTTAGTTTTTCATAATAATGTTATGGGAAACATTGAACTAATTACATCATGCTCTTTAGTATAAGCAATTTCTGATTTTGGTGAGAGTTCCTAAGTGCTTCTTTCAGTTGGCAAACACTACTGCAGCCATAGTTGCTCACATGAATGATATTTTAAAATAATTTTAAAATATTCTTGTACTTCACATTATTTCATCATTGGGAGGCAAGACAGAGCCTCAAAGAAACCACAAGAGAATGAACAACCTTAGATACCTCCTAAATAGTTTTATTAAGTCACGCATAACCCTTTTGACTGCTTAGAGCACATTTACACGGGCCAGAGTACTGTTAGTGTGGACAATACATAAGGCGATAATAAAAAAAAATGATCTCATTATGGATGGGTCTTATTTAATTAGGCCATTTTCCCCACTATTCACAACCACAATGTTAGTTCTATGTTATTGGAAATGACCATATATCAGTAGTATAGTAAGAGTCTGCTTATTATAGGCAATCCTTTTACAGCGTCTCAACTCCTTATATTTGAGAATTTGGATTTGTACTCAACATTACCCAGGATATTTTGCCCTATTAAACAATCCTCTAACTTTCCTTCGTATTGCAGCCAGTCTATCGTTCCATTAGTGCATTTAACGCAACGACTAGGAGGAAGAGGCAGTGTTGCTGTCATGGTAGGAGGAGGAGGTCAACACATCTGCATGGTTTGCCATCTCAAGCTTACACATTGAGCTGATAGAGCTGGCAACCAGGTTTCATTTCGAAGCCGCAAGCCTCTGAAACTTAGTCCAGTTAGTTTTCTTAGGAACCACGTTTTCCAAAAACAATGCGACCATATTCGCTTGTTTAAAAGAAATTTTTGACCGTCCCTGTACTATCTTAAAGGATTGAAAGACGTTTTGCAAACCTGAAACAATCACGGAAATGTTAGATGAACTAGAGGCTGTTCTGCAAATCAACCAGCAAGGCGATAGGAACCGGACTGTCTACATCTTGTCAGATAGTCAGGCAGCTCTGAAAGCCCTGCGCTCCTGCACAAAAAGCTCTAGAACTACCTCTGAATGTCGCAGATCTCTTAACGAGATGGCTCAACAGTTCAGGAGCCTCCTCGTATGGGTGCCTGGGCACCGAAATATAGAGGGAAATTGTAAAGCTGACGAACTGGCCAGGAGAGGCACGACCGCTACTCTCCTTCCAGACAAGGAAAGAGTTGGTATGCCTTGGGCCACTTTTAAACTCCGATGCAAGCAACACACAATGACACAAGCGAAAAAGCATTGGAGGGATCTTAATAAATGCACTTTGGATAAATTAACCTGGCCCTCTCAGGCGGACCACCTCACTAATGAACCTCGGGAGACCTCTCTGCTATAGTGGGAATGCTGACCAGGACTGTCTAATAGGGATGCATGCGCCCCATCTTGGTCTTGAGATCTACGATTTTTGCAGAAGCTGTAAGAATCCGGACGAGGAGGAAAGTGTACTACATCTCCTCTGTCACTGCCCAGCCCTAAGCAGAAGGAGACTAACCACATTTGGTAAGCCCTTTTTAAGCACGCTTGCAGAGATCGCGAAGATTGGGATCCCGCAACTTAGAATTATTTCCTCGAAATGGTTCAGCGAAGAAACGAGACTTGAACATCAGGTTTAAATTAGGATCACTATGGCATCACAATGGATCGTAACCCTTTGGCCTAAGTGTATGAGCTAAAACCAACAGCTCAGCCATATCTAACCTAACCTAACTACTCCACAAAAAAATCATTTTGGGGGAAAGTGTCTCTTTCGCTCCCCAACAAAACTCAAAACTCACCTAGTATTTATTGAGGAAAACATTATGAAATCCGGAGATCATATGATCGAATTCGAACACTTCACGTACAACAAACCGGCAACTGACGAGCTTGTGTCTGGGTAGTGTAAGATAAATCAATGTCAATGTCTCAAGACTAGCTGTAATACTTCACCAACGAGTTGGATGTTTTCAGGCGATCTTCCAGAAAGAGAAGTCCCCGCGCAACTCACATCTCCAACATTCCAATATCGCTCAAATTTGTCCACCACATCACAAATTGCAGGAGCTTGCGAACTCTATAAAATGTGGGGTATGCACGTTGAGTGTGAATTCTTACCGTCCGTTTTCCAAAGAAATAATGCGACCATATTCGTTTGTTGTGCAGTGGTGTTCCATGATAAATTATAAAAAAATACTCGTAAATAAAAGTTATTAATTTTTAAATTGAAAAGGAAATCTCTCTCGTAAAGGGTTAGAAGACATTGGCAAGACCTTTTGAAGGCCTGAAACAATCACAGAAATATTAGACAAACTTAGGTTGATGATACAGGATGATATAGTGGTTCTTGGACGAGTCTTTTGTCTTCTACTGCTGCTGTTCACCTAGCTGTCATTGTTATAGATTAAAATATGGATTATAGGGGTTAGAGTTAGCATAATAAAAAAGATGTTAATACAAAAATACCTAGAGTTTGAGTAAGTTACACGTAGGCCCCTAACTCACTAGAACGCCATGGCTTGGGTATGGCTACCTCAGTTGCCCCTGCCTGACTCAGTACAATCACGATATTGAATGTCCATACAACAAAAATACTGAGCCGTGCGTTCACAATGGCGACGATTGGATACTAATTGAGTGAAGTGCAACTACTACTGTACATTTTACTTGCAACTTCGTCCGCTCGCCAGAGTATCCAGGCTCCATAGACGAAACCGTTAGTCGTGGCTACGCTTCCAAATTGGCGATGTTGCCACATTGTTGCCAAGTAAGTTAGCTGCCATACGTTTCCATACGAATTGTTTCGATACGTATCTGTTAATGTCGCCATGGCGCCCTAATGAGTTAGGGCCTTAAGACATGGCTTGAAAATGTTTTTAAAATACGAAATAAGTAAACTACAAAATTTTTACTAACCTTTTGCATTTCCTTTTAAAAAATTTCCAGGTTTACAATTTACAAAGTGCACAAAGCTTCAAAGAAGAAACGAGAGAAATCAACCGCCAAAAAGGAGAGGAAAGCAACAAAAACGCTAGCAATCGTCTTAGGTAAGAGAGCGAAAACCCTACCCAATCCCCACTTAAAGAGTAACCATTCTTCCCGAAAAACCAGGTGTGTTCCTAATATGCTGGGTGCCGTTCTTCACGTGCAACATCATGGATGCAATGTGCACCAAGCTGGAAAAGGACTGCCAGCCAGGTGTGACAGCCTTCATCTTGACCACGTGGCTGGGCTACATGAACAGCTTCGTCAATCCCGTCATATACACCATTTTCAATCCCGAATTCCGGAAGGCGTTCAAAAAAATCATGAATTTAGGGTGATTGCGATTTGATACGATCAGAGTTGCCATCCTCCGCCATTATTATGTGCCAAGCAGAGCAAGTAGTAGACGTAATCAAAAAATTCGAGTTTTTCTGTTTTCGAAAATCATTTCTAGTTTCAAACAAATCGAGGAAATCAAAATGGTAAGTTATAATTAGTACAAACATAACAAGGATTATTATTATTGAAAAAGGATCTACGGGAAATGTTGATTGTTTGAGGAATGTTTATTTTTGAATTTCGCGGTTTTGTTTGCAGATTTTTAAATTATAGAAAGATTTATGTAAGCCAATGTTTTGTAAATAATGTAAATAATATTTATCAAATGAATTAACGACAAATAATGACGTAGACTAAGAAAATAAAAGTGCACATTTCTTCTTAAATTTATTATCTTTTCGTAAATTAGTTTTTAATTTCCATACTTTTTATGCAATTTTTTTTTTTTTTTTACTTATTTATTGCCATTAATAATTTCGATTTTTTGTGTGTCAATATCGTATGCAAATATATTTAAGTTTTTTTAGGTAAATCGAGGGTTTTTAAAAAAATATTTTATCAAACTAAGAAATTTGTTTTGGGTGGATTGATTGAAGGCGAATTTTTAAAGAAATACTTTATATTTTTCATATTTTTCCAAAAAAGATGATTAACAACAAAGAATGAACATGAGCAGCTAAACACTGTAATAGGATGGTCTCCCAACAATGCCATTTATTTGAATTGAGGAGGAGTATAATAGCTGTAATCTTTCGGTGTATTATATTGCAATAAAGTGAGACTATTTTATAGTCCAATTTTCTTATCTTAAATTCCTAAAATTCAATATTTCTTTGTATTGGCTAACGCTTTACTAAATTGAGCACGCAAACTCGCCTCTGCATTGGACCCATCGTTATTCATATGAGTCCACCCTGAAATATCTTAGGAAAATCCAGGATAGTCTATCTTATGTCTTCACGAAAGTAGGCTTAATCTTTGGAATCTTCGCGAGAATACAATCCAATATTATTTCCACCCTGGGAATCTATTCAAAGATACTAACAGTTATATAATGGCCCCGCTCAATATATCCCAAGCGGATATTCATTTTCAGCTTGCCCTTTTAGCAAATATTTCTGTCTCAAGATGTGGTAGACCCTGCGCAGGAGTATATTTTTAATGCTTGTCTTTTTGCTGTTAGACCCATTTAAATCCACAGTCTTCGTGGCGCCCCACAGAAATATACTTTCTAATTATTATCGGGTTGTCCATTTCAACTATGTAAGTTTTGCAGTTACAGTTTTTCCCATAAGGTAGAGTTCTCTAAAGGGTCGTCCATAAATTACGTGAGACGATTTTTACGAATTTTCGATCCCCCTCGCCCTTGGTAAGATGTCGTGAGATTTGGCTCGATCCCCCCCTAGAACAACGTGGAGGGGAACCCTACTAGCAGAAGCCGCAACAACTGGTCGGAGCTGAGAGCTGTCGCGCAAAACAGAGTCCGCTGGAAAGCAGCTGTTTCCGCCCTATGCCCCATGAGGGATTAAAGAAGCGTAATGAATGAATGAATGAATGATCATTTTGTCTCTTTGTCCCTTCTCTATTCCAGTTGTCTTTTCCGCTTGTAGTGGACACACAACTACCAAAACGTGAGCACTCACTCAACAAGATTTTCATTACGCTAAAATTAGGCGTGTGCCTTTCTGTAGTTCTATATTCTAAGGGCCTTTTCGAGGGTCAGTGTTACTTGCCTTGTACGTTGCAGTATTTTCTGGAGTTCGCATAATCACGTAAAATTATTTGTGTAGGATTTAGCCATACCATATGGCCCCGATTTAGACACAGGTCCCCGGCAGAAAGTGGCCTGATTATTTTTTTGTTTTCGCCTTAAGGCCAATTATCACCACACACTAACCGGCCGCCAACTGAATGTGCCCTGCAGTCCAAGAAAACTTATAAATATGTGTTTGTGCAGTTATCGCCGGTTCGTGGCTGAAAATCTGAACTTCTATTCACTCTCAAGCATTGACTTTACGGCAAAAATTTACGCCGTATCCACTCGGAACGGAAAACCATCCACACTTGCGTTCGCGCTTGTTCGCGGGTGTTCACGGTGTGAGTCTGGAGCCACCTGGAAGTTTTCGTTGAGGCCATGCACATTATTGCACTTGAAATAACAACCTGCTATGCTAAGCTGTCATCTTCGCCTGTGTGTCTGTAAAGAATTAGGGCTTCAGCTGCATGTCACGGCCTGTCAGGCGGATTCGTAAAATATCATCCCTCAGTCAGACTGAGTAAGCTATGATGTTCGTCACGCCGTGCAGGCTGACCTGATCTGAAAGGCCACTGCCTGCCGGCGACCTGTAATTGAATAGGGGTCTTTAGTGGAGAAACATGTTTTACTTAATTTAACACAGTTTTATCCCATATTACACTGTTTCTTACAAAAAAATTACTAGTGAATTATACAGGCCCCTGCGAGGGGGTGAGTGGGTAGGGGTGAGTTTTGTGTGCAAACGGTTCTACCCTCCGAGCTGAGCAACTTTTGTTACAAAATTTTTTCAGGAAATATGGAACAGTTGCCGGACTATTCTCTCACCCTGTATTTCAAGGAATGTGTACAAAACAATACAAACTTGAGGATCCATCGCTCGCAATAACTGAAATGTTTCAGCCATGAGGGTCGCCGCATCTTGCCTTATGCAACACCTCCCAGTGAGAAAACTAAACGGCAATAGAGGAAACATTTCTTCGCAGAGTTGCTTCCGCGCCGTTTCGAAAATAGCACCAACTCTCTGGAGGCTACCAGTTGGCAACCTCGGATTTTTGCTGCCTTCGTGATCGGAGCGGAATGGTCGCGATTGCTCGCCAGGTCCTGGCGGTCGCTGAGGGGACTTTGCAAGTTTTACCGGGGTCAGCTTTGATTGTGATCCTAAGATTTGCCCAAACAAATTTGTAGAAAACTTACCCACCCGCCTTAGCTCGTCATTGAACCTTTGGTCGACAGAGAACGTCATATCTCTTACATCTTTAGGGTCGTGTTTTGGACCCCTATTATTTTCAACATAATGCCAGTTTGATCTTCTGTTGTTACCGGGAGATCTACAGTGATGAGTCTTGCTCCTTCCATGGCTTAACCCTTTGAACCCGACTTTCCGCAACTTACTATTTCAAGATTTTGAAATTTGAAAATGAATAAAGAACATTTCGAGAAGAAAATATATTTTAATCACTAATGAGGCATACGCCCTTCGTCCTTAAAAGGCTTGGGATTATATGTCCCATCTGTGTTGAAAAGCCAGGTATATTTGGGATATATTGTCCCAATAGTAATGTAGAAAATATAGTAAAGGAACAAGAAAGAACAATTTATTTCGCAAAACTTTTATTAAATGAAATTAATATATATTTTTAAGAATGGTATGGTCCAAAGCAATCAAAACATAATGGAACAAGACAGCGTCTGCATGAAAAATAGGTCCTCTTATCTTTAGACTTTCCGTCTTTTCGCTTGTAGCACCTGACACACCGACGTCTACTTTTTGATCGTTCTGGCAAATGATCATGGGACAAATTAATTTTTTTTGATGAATTCGATGGACGGCTATAGCTGCGTTTAATTTTTATTGTTGCATTTTGTCTTCCCTTTTCTATTAATTGCTCAGCAAGTTCAGTTAGGAAGTCGCAATATTTTATTTTCTACAACACAAGAATAAATGAATAAATGCATTTACGCATGATGTCTGCACTTACGCATGATTTAATAGCATCTGGGCAAGAAATATCAGTCTTATCCCCTTTCTTATTCTTTCTTTGAACTTTATCAACTATTCCTTTATGACAGTTTGATAGACAAAAAACTTGTTTGGTATCTTGCCAAGTTACTGCTATTGTTCCGTATCCATTAGTCAGGATGCGACTTTCTCCTCTTTGCATTTTGTTTGGAAATGTTGGCATTTTCTTCCTTGATGTACCCGCAGCAGGAAAGTTAATAGTGTTTATCATATCGACTGAAGTAAAAAATCTATCGAAACAAAAAGAAACATCTGGACGTTGCACTGTTGAAACCAGCTTTTTTACCACACGTTCACCTAGTGTTCCCTCTAATTTTTCAGAGCTTTCCGCTTTACCACAGTAGATATTAAAATCGTACACATATCCGCTATTTGAGTCGCATCTTTCCCAAATTTTTATACCTCTTTTGATTGGTTTCATGGGAACGAATTGTTTGAGTGCAGATCGGCCTTTGAATTTGACCATGCTTTCATCAATACTTTGATGAGTAGATTCTTCTCTGCACTTGTTGAATGTATATTTCAAGCAGGCTGTCAAATTATCAATATAGTAAGTCTTTGTAGCACCTTCTGGTCTTTCCGGGTCCGCAAAATAAAGTTTACTGGCTAGCAACAAGAATCTATCTCTAGAAATTGCTTCTTTTATCATTCCATTGCCACGACTTTTTTATGCGACCAATACGAATACATAGTAGGAAGCCGATTGTAAGACATGACCAAGGTAACACCAATTACAATCATTATCTCTGATAAGTCAGTTGGATGAATCTGTTTTTTTCCTGTTTCTTTTTCAAATAATTTCAAACGTTTATTGGTGCAGTCTGCAATGTGAAGTAAGAGACTTCTCGGAAACATTTTGAAAAAGCAGTCAAGTTCAGTACTACTTCTATCAAGATTGACCAGAATACTTGGGCTATTTGTATCTGGCGGTTGAAATCTTGGGATAAAATCACCATCATTTTCTTGCCAAATGTCTCGAGAAGAAGGTATTTGGATAGTAGGCATCAATTCCTTTTCTGCATTGCTTTCTTCATTCTCGTCATCATTTTCTACTTCACTTTCAGATTCATCGAAATTAGCATAATTTCCAATTTGATCATCAACTTTTCTGTTTTCCTCTTTCTCATCAGTCTCCGAACAACTGGGTAAATACTCCGAGCCGCTATCTTCAAAATCCTCTTCAGAGCTTTCCCAAATCATTTGCTCTAAATCGCTTTCTAATAGTCCTTTTCTCGACATTCTGTAAAATATAGAAACTGACAATATACGCACTTTGATACCTATTGGGACGTATTATCCCAAACGTATTGATTAATATGTTACTTTTGGGACATATAATCCCAAATTAAAAATTTTGCTTTTTTTTATAATAATAAAAAAAAACTCAACTTACTTTATTTTAAAATGTCCTAACAGTATAGTAACACCGTTTAGTTAATTGTTTTTTATTTTTTTCTTGTTATAAATGTCGATTTTACTGCAAAAAACACTGACGCCAACAAAACGACTTCACTTTTTGCTTTACTAAACTCAAATGCCAAAAAACTGTGTAGACAGAATAACGGTACATAAAGATGAGCCTGTATTACACTGAATGGCACAATTCTAATATACATTTTTATATGAACATTTTGTACAGGGTTGATTTGAATTTCTTTTGGGACCCATTATCCCATTAGGGCTCAAAGGGAAGGCGGCCCATTAAAGGTCCAACCAGTTCCGGCGCCAGGAGAGTCTCCGGATAATTCGTCGATTCCAGTACTAAGCTTCATTATGGAGCGTCCGACTTCTTTTCTGAAGGCATTTCGGCGGGTTATTGTGTCCTGGAAAAGATCCAGAGGATCTAAGCTTCTTTTTATTAAAGAAATGGTATCCATTTCTTCCTTGGGCCCACCCAGATTGCAGTAGCCTCTAAACGGGAGTAGCCAGCTACCAGAAACCGTCTAAAACCTTTTCCAGGTGCGCCACCCCGTTTTCTCTAGTGTTTACTTTTTTGGGTCGCCTGTCCAATTGGGTGCCCACACTTGCGCAGGTGGGTCTCCAAGGAAATATTTTTGCAATGAAGGAGTGATTTCCGTACTCCATCGCGGTTTGCGGGCTCAGACTCTCCTCTTTGAAAAGTTATCCCGAGATATCCCCCTCACTGGGGCCACATTCAGCATCCTGTTGCATGGGTTCAGAAATAACCAACTGACCTTGTAGGTCGTTCTGTTGGGGGTAAGGAAGCCCCATACCTTGAGAAGTCATCCATTCTCATAAAGTATTTTAACGGTATCAATATATTGATCCTACGATCTGCGCGAGAAAGGACGTTCGCCTTTGGCAGAGCTCCGCTGAAGCACGACTGGTTTCACCTTGGGATTGTGGGCCCTATAGAGTTTGTTCTTTCTAGATCCGTCTTATTTGGACTGCTACATGGACCTCAGGCAGGATGTGGTTTAAAGCCATGCACTATCGGTATTGGAGTCAGCTCCTTGTGCTGTGTGCGAATGGTGCACTTGAACCGGGCGCCATTAGATAAGGGCGAAATTTTAGAAAATCTATACAAAAAATTGAAAAAGTTTTTCCCTGACTCTATTTTCATCTATTAAAGAAATTATGTATTTTTCCATTGTCCTTCACTGCGACCAAAAAATGAAGAGCTAAAGGGGCGAAATATAGCTTACTGCACCGGGCGCAAAAAATCCAAACGCCGGCTCTGGCTACAAGCAACGCAAGTGTGCTCCGCCGCTTCCTCGCGCCGATGCACAGCCCGATAACCGTTAAAAGGCGTAATGGAAATTTGATTTTCTGATCGAAATTGTTTTTCGCACTCATTTTGGCGCCTCTTGCCATCTGCCACCTAAAGCGCCCACTCCTCTAGTTCTACTCCTAGGTTTAGGCTAGATTAGATATCTATCTTTTTCTTTATATATATATATATTTTTTTTTCCGTGTGTAATTGAACTCCTCCTAAACGGCCGGACTAATTTTTATGAAATTTTGTGTGGGTGATTAAGCTGATTAGATAATGGTTTATATTCATGATTTGAACCAATGCCTAAACGGCTGGACTGATTTTTACAAGCTTATTAACTTCGTTCTCCGTGAGAGAGCAATCTTGTGATCGATTTTTCGACTACATATTTCCCGATAATCGGTGATGCGTTTCTGTACAATCTGGATATGGGTGGCATTATCTTCGGTTGTAAGTTGGTGCGGTAATAGTCATGTACCATCAATCAACCAAGACTTTGCAATGGCACCAGATTGTGTGTGAAAAATCTTTTTGGCATAAACATATAACTCTTCTGTCTTTTCGTAGTCTTTCATCCGTGCTGACCCACCAAATCAGATATGAGTCCAAAATAACAGTTGATTTTCAGAGATTCTCCTTACGTTAATTTTATTGAGCTCGTTAATTAGGGTTCCCAAGCTTACATCCTTCTTCTTCTTACGTACATCATATATCCTCGTGCCAATTTTTAGTATATCTGTCCATGAGACTTCTTGTGTCGCTTTAACTTTTTATTTTTTGCACTTCAATCTCCCAGGCTGGTAGTCGTTTGCTCGCAGGCAGGATTGTGGCGTCTATGTCCGCTACTAACTGGGCTTAGAACCGTCTATGCTAGATTAATAGTTTTTTATGCTATACTTCTTTTTAACCTATAGGGTTGTAAAAAAACAACATTAATTTTTTCTTCAAAGAATAATTTAATTTATAAATTTCACAAATAAAAATTTAGGACTATGCATATCGGTGATACAATAAAATTGTGTTAATATAAACCTAATTTTTAAATTCAAATTTCTTTTATGTTTTTAATCCATATTCATTTACATTAACAAATGTGCACCTTATTTATAAAAAAAAAATATAATAAAAACAAAAAATTCTTGTATAATATTCAACCAAAAAAAAAACAAAACACCAGTAGAGATTAAATCTTAACTACCATGTAATTAATTAATTAATTAAATGCCATTAAACAAAAATTCCTAATTTAAACATTTATATTTAAACATTTATCATTATTAAAAGAAAGGAAATATGTCACAATTTCTATTAAGACAAAAATCTTGAAGAAAAACAAAAATGAAAAAACAAAATCAAAATTTTTATGACATTTTCTCAAAATTAAAATAAAAATTAAAAAAAAAATATATTCTTCCTTTTTACAAACACCTGTTTAGAATTCAGGTGTAGTAAATATCTTTACAATATAAAAATTCTGCTTTTTCATGAAAGTGTCATGAAAAATTTGTGTTTTTTTTTTATAAAATTTAAATAAAAAAAAATTAAAAACAAAATTAAAATAAGAACAAAAAAAATTTAAGACTTTTACACAAAAATGAGCCCCTTTTCTTGAGATTGTGCATGTGATTTCCTTTCTACTTACACCACAAGTAAAAAAAATTTAGCAATAAGAAATCATTCTACTAAAATAATGAAAAAATTAATAATCGATTGTTTTATAATCGAATGAAAATTAATATAGGTAATTAAAATAATATTTAATAATATAAATAATATAAAAAAAATTAAGTAAAAATAAATAAAACAATTAAAATATCACTAGATTAATAAGAGAAGAAGAAGAAAAAATAATATCAAAGAAAAACAAGTGTTTTTAGCAAAATATTTTTAAGTAATAATTAAAAAAATAAATAATAATTATAATTAAAAAGAAAGTATTAACTTACGGGTAAATTATAATAATAAAAAAAATTGTACAAAATAAAATGAAAATAAAAATAATTTTATAAAATTATAAGATTCAAGAAACACAGAGGCAGGGTCTATTTTGTAGCTTTTGTATAAAAATTAATTAAAAAAAACAAAATAAATAAATTATTTTTCATTATTTATTTCAAAATCACCAGAAACAAAAGCGCGCTTCATCATCCCCTTCCAAGTCTTCTTTGTCTTTTTTAATATAATCTAGATAGAAGTTACTTATTTTAATATATCTCCAAAAAAACGCTCAATAAAACACACACAAAAAACTAAAAAAAAAAAGTATAATTGCTTCTATCAGAAATAATTGTAAAAATAAAGAAAAAATATAAAAATTAATAAATTAAAAATAAAAACCAAAAAAAAAGATTGTAGAAAAAAATGAACAACACAAAAAATTAATTAGAAAAATCTTCCAAAAACGCTTATTAAGAGAAAATGACAATTTTACTTGTATATTAAGGCGTAGCTGTGCTAAGTATTAAAAATAAATTAAATAAATAAATAAATTATAAATATAAAAATATTTGCAGAAAAAAAATGAAAACAAGAATATTAATAAAGTAAATACATTAAAAAATAAAGAAAAAAGCATGTAGCTATATAAAAAAAGTAGTTAAATAAATTGAATATTATGTAAAACATAAAAAACATTATTTAAATTAAGCTAGCTGATTACAATTTGTAGATGCTTCATGTTTTCAACAACAACAAACCAAATAACAAAAACTAAAACAAAATGAAATGTTTACCAAAATAATGCTCAAAAAACCAAAGAAACAAAAAAAACAAAAAATGATGATGAATTAATGAATTTTAATAGTTAATAAGTGTAGAATATTTAAATAATATATTAATTTTGAGCATGACAAAACAAAAAAACACACACATCGTTATAAAATATTCTTGTATAAAAAAAATGAATGTGAGAATATTTATGAGAAATAAATGAAAAAAAAAATTAAATTAAAAATATTATAAATAAAATATGATTGTTTTTTTTATCGACTCTGCTCCTTGCAACTATTCCACTTACCGCTGAAGGACAAACCACACATATCCCAGGGTTTGAATTGCTGCAGCAATTTTAATACTATTGCTGTTGCCTTTGCCTTGCTGCCAAGAAGACCACAGCAATTTGCTTTACTTTGCTATTATCATATTTTTAAACTTTTTGGCTGTAGGCAATGAAAGCTCTTTGTTTCATATTGCTGGCATGGTTCCATAATTACAAGGTATGCTCATAAGAGCCCCGTGACGTCACTCAGATCTTAGTTCACAAAAGAAAAAGCTTTCTCGTGACGTCACTCAGATCTTTTCTAATGTAAAAATGGTAAAAGCTTTTCAAGATGGAAACAGAGCTTTTCTTTGCGAGCCTGCCTTGTATTAGGGCGCGTTCAATAATGCAGGATGCGTGCGCAGTTGACTTATTCAGTCATTGAAAGCTTCACACTTTCAATTGCTGAATAAGTCATTTGCGCACGCATCCTGCATTATTGAACGCGCCCTTATTGTACCATGATTGCTGCGAAAAATGGTGCTAACAAAAGCTGGGGTAAGCTGATCCGGCTACGAATGCTTTGCATACACATAAAAAAGCTTTCACCCCTCTAAACAAAGTCACATATAAAGTTGGAGCATGAATAAAAAACTTGAAAACTGGAATTTCACAGCTTTTGTAAAGCATAGCTTTGAAAAACTGTAAGCAAACAGAAAGCATTTCTCAGCAAAGTATTTTAAGGCTGAAGCATTTGCAGCCGGACCAGTATGCCCTGAGAGCTTTTAAGTAATATAAAAGCAACAGCATTCGTAGCAATACGAAACAAGAAGCTTTCACAGTGTATAACAAAGTAAGTTAAAAAATATTCCTTTAGCTTAAAGTTCGGGCGCTTTCAGTAATGCAGGATGCGTGCGCAAATGACTTATTCAGCAATTGAAAGTGAAAGCTTTCAATGACTGAATAAGTCAATTGCGCACGCATCCTGCATTACTGAAAGCGCCCTTCACTTTGCTTTCAAACCCTGTCCACACCACATCCCCACCCTGTCCACTTAAAAACTAAACTAAACTAAACTAGTTTAAGGCGGTGCGGAGACGAACAGGTGGGGATCGACAGATAAATTTTTACTAGTTTACTTTCTCTCCGTCTGTCATCCGACTCACGGTCGTCATGCGGTGCAGATATGCGTGCCCAGTGGTTAACCCGGTCTGATGTACTTAAGACCTCACAGGGTGGCAGGAACTCATTTTTCGGGGAGCCGTCTACTGGTTTAACGATGGGTCATGATCATGATACAAGGACTGATGTAACTGGACCAAATTCTGGGGTCTCGAATGCAATGGAAGGTGGCGCTCTACTTTATACACTGAAATGCATTAAAACCTGCGCTAAGTTCGACTTTGAGAAAGGTTTGAATTGCGTCAACTTACATGATGGCAGTTTTCCAAGAAAATAGTTGCAGGCTGCAGACCCTAGCTGGAAAAAATATGATTGTTCTGCTCGGTCCCGGGGCACTGAGACCTGTTCCAGGGCCTAGAACCATTCGTTATACTCTAAAGAAAACCGACGTCAGGCTGTTGGTGGGATATCTGACTAACAATTTGGAACTACGGTACCACCTCCATAACCTCATGAGGCAGAACGGATTGCTTGGAAGGAGCCGAAACTTACACATAGAAACTGTAATTGTACCTAGCTCTGATCTGGCTGAAAAGAACTTCTGAGCTCTGCTTCGGCCCAGTACTCCTTAGAACTGACGTCATTAGAGAGAAGGATTGTAAAATGATTCTGGAGAAAGACAGGACAAATGCATTTGCATCTGCTGATGACATTGTTATCTTAGTATCCGCAAAGTTGTTTTCAGGGTGTCATAAACTTCTTTGGGTTCCAATCTCGAGTGTCGGATATGAGGAAGAGTTTTTTCCCCAGAGTTTGGGATTGAAGTCTCCTTCCAACTACCCGATCACTATAGTGTATACCAAGTGAAGTTTCTTGTAATACATGAAGCTGTTCTACTAATCAACCGGCAACGCAACAGGAATCGGACTGTCACATGTTCTCAGATAGATCTCTTAACGAACTGGCTCAACAGTTCAGGACCCTCTTCATATGGGTACCCGGTCAAAGAAGTATAGAGGGAAATTGTAAAGCTGGCGAACTGGATAGAAAAGGCGCAGCCGCCACTCTCCTTCCTGGAAAAGAAAGGGTTGGTATGCCTTGGGCCACTTTTAAGGTTGGGATGCCGCAACTTAGAAGATTTATTATTTCCTCGAAATGGTTAAACGAAGAAACAACACTTTAACATGAGGTTTAAAGCGAGATTACTATGGCATCACAATGGACATATCCTGTTGGTCTAAGTGTATGAGCTTAAACAAACAGCACAGCCATATCTAACTTAACCTAGCCTAACATATCCATAAAGTGTCTCGCCTTGATCTTTAAGTTTATGAAGATGGCTGGTGGTTGGATTTACAAGTGATATAACTATTGTGCGCCATCATTAACCCGAAAGGAAAACTGATGTTTTCACTAGAACATAAATTTCAGATTACTTACAATAAATAATCGAGCATTGATGTTATCTCGATCAACTAGATAATTAGGCCTTAGTTTAGCACCAAATTTGAAGTGAAGAGTCAAAAACCGAACTGGGAAAAATAAGCTAGCATACCTTTCTACGCCTGTAAGCAGACCTTCGTCATGTACAGAAATTACCTGAGTTAGTAGTATCATGGCTGG
This sequence comes from Thereva unica, assembly GCA_949987705.1. NCBI lineage: Eukaryota > Metazoa > Arthropoda > Insecta > Diptera > Therevidae > Thereva > Thereva unica. The sequence continues at coordinate 26,787,815 of OX465284.1, read as the reverse complement.
TGGTTATGTTCAAGAGCTAAGTGGCTCAGATACGTTTCCATGAGTTCAAGGCGAGAGAGAGTCCTCTTCATCCCATACACAGGAAGAAGATATCACGAATCCCGGATGGACTGCAAGCCGATTAGCCTAATATCATTCGGGCTTAATACACTGGAAAGGGTTATCGACTCCCACATTCGCCAATCGGTAGATGTGACTTTATTGCCTACAGTTTAATATGCCTATCTCAGAGATAGATTCACAAGGTGGTCGGAACTATCGAAAAAAACCTACATTATAAACAATATGCCTTGGCAACCTTCATCGATATATAAACCGCCTTTAACAACCTACATATATATTGAGTCTATTCAAATCCCTAAACGTAGAAAATAGCTTTAGGCAATGGCTGCCAGCTATGTTAAGTTCGATAATAATCAAATGGAATGTAGGAACCAAGACCGTAATAAAATACTTCAACATAGGCACACCGCAATACAGCATACTACCAACGCTAAAGAGAAGCGTAGCTAAAATAGTATCATACGCAGATGACCCGACCCAGTGATAATGAATGTCCGGATTGTTTCCAATCGTTATTAGTGAAATTGTGCAAGGATGCCTAATTAAAATTAGCAATTTTGGCAGCAGCCAGGCAGAATATCAGTAAACCGGACAAAACTGAGCTGAATGCTATTCACAGGGAAAACGGAAATTCGCACCTTCAATCTCCCTTGGTTGGATGGGCGCAACCACACTTTATCCTCCAGGGTGAAATTCTGGCTCCTATCACTGGACCCTAAAATTCAACTGGAATCCGAACATCGAGAAAAGGGTAAAGAAAGCCTGCATAGGTAAAAATACCTTAAACAAGAGATAGTGTTTATATAATAAAGTTGGGGTCCAAAGGTGCAACGGGGGAAATGAGAAGGTTTTGATGCTGTCTCGCAATTGCTCGACCATTACATCGAACACCTTAGACTGAGGGAATCCGGGGCCTAGACCTCAAAACCCTACGAATATAGCAATATCTTGAACATGCTAGCCGAGGGTATGGTCACTATAGCCACAGACTACCTACATCTTACATCATATTGACATTCCGCGACTAAAAATACCCTAAAGAAGAGAGTGTCAGAAATAGAGACGTCCTGAAGATTATCCAAGGACGACTTCAAGTTGCCAGAGGTCGTCGTGGCAGCGGTTTATCTAGAGACCACTATAAGTTTACTGTAGTGTTATGACGTTAGAATACACATTTACCTCAAAGATGAGCCTAAGTATATTGTTTTACAATAGTCTAGGAGTCATTCAAGTCTAAGTAAATTAAAAAAGGTACTTTCTTTTTTCGTAAATACCCTGTATCATAGTGGATAACCCTCTCTCTAGAACAATTTTTTCCTCCAAATGCATTCAGGAATCACCCCTGAAATAACTAGCAGCGTAGTCCAACTTGAACGTCCGATGAACTATACAATTCGTGAGTGCATATGAGTATTTTAAATCTTTAAAACGGTTATATCTCATAAATGGCAATTCGTACGGGAAAATGTATAATAACCTTTTTTGTAGAGAATCGTATGATCTACAAACTTTGTCAACACTATTTTATGATAAAACTTAAGGGTTAAGATGTATTTGCACAAACTGATATTTTGACTCTAAAACCCCCTAAAAAGAAAATCGGTAGTCTTTATAAGCTCTTATTAAGAACCCTAAAAGTAAGCTCTGTGCTAATTTTCAGCCTGTACCCAGTCATTTCCGCTATTTTCACTTTTTACCTGCACTATATGTGATTATAACAGGGCAATGCTATAACTAGTATATTAAAATAAGGTTCAATCGCTAGTTCTAGGTGGTTCAATAACGCCTAAGAAAGGCTCATAATCTTCTTCCTCTTCTGTTAGTGAACTGTTAGGTCCAAAGGTATCGCTGCCACTCACTTACTTCAATGTTCTACACTCTTATACGTCATATTATAGGGCAGACCGCGTCAACAGGCTCAGCAGTATGCCAAGTCGCTTGCAGGTGAGCCTTGACTGTTCGAACAGGGGTTCGTTGAAAAATGTAACTAAGGAATCCAATCCCGCATCAAAATCTCAATCCCGTGGGATCGAGGTCAACAATCCCGCGGATCCGCGGGATTTGCGAGACTACAAAAAATTCATTGATTTTCTTTTAATACATAGTTATGTTCATAAATTCTTGAAGCATTATATGAAATAAGAGCGTAACAAACTACAGCCAAACAAAGTATTCAGGCCAAATTGTGAACTACGCTGGAATTTTCTTATATAGTAGTGTAAATTTTAATTTCGAAATTGCTCTCGGTTTCATCAGAGTTTATGCTACCACCGATGTTAGAATATTCCAGCGGAATCAATTCCAGCGTAGTTTAGAAATGGCCAGAATACTTTGTGTGACTGACTCTGTTGTTCTTTTGAAATACAACCCAATTAGCAGCAAGGGTAATCCCCTTAAGGCCCTTGGAGACGCTAAAACATGGTACGAGTAAACATGGTACGACCAAAAACCCGCAGACGGTAAGACATGTGCTAAGACCGATTTACTTGAACACCGCTCCCTTGTCAAAATATTTCAAGTTAATCTGTCATTCAGTTGTCAACTGGTAAATTGAAACATTTCGTATACGAGTAAAATTGGTCAAACAAGTCCGCAAATGGTAGGACATGGTATCATCAACACGAAACTCCGCCCACGAACATCGACGGAAATCAAACCAGTTTTGATTTTAGTCGGACCGTTGGTCGGACCAAAAAACTGGTACGCGTACCGGCCCGTACACGGCTAACATCACCTCGAACATGGTCCCTGTACCATGTTTACTCGTACCATGTTTTAGCGTCTCCAAGGGCCTTTAAGGCCCTTGGAGACGCTAAAACATGGTACGAGTAAACATGGTACAGGGACCATGTTCGAGGTGATGTTAGCCGTGTGCGGGCCGGTGCGCGTACCAGTTTTTTGGTCCGACCAACGGTCCGACTAAAATCAAAACTGGTTTGATTTCCGTCGATGTTCGTGGGCGGAGTTTCGTGTTGATGATACCATGTCCTACCATTTGCGGACTTGTTTGACCAAATTTACTCGTACACGAAATGTTTCAATTTACCAGTTGACAACTGAATGACAGATTAACTTGAAATATTTTGACAAGAGAGCGGTGTTCAAGTAAATCGGTCTTAGCACATGTCTTACCATCTGCGGGTTTTTGGTCGTACCATGTTTACTCGTACCATGTTTTAGCGTCTCCAAGGGCCTTTACGCTCACTACTTGTTTCCATGTAGAGTTTACCCTGGGTCTTCTCAAAGTAGGCGCCCATGCAAGCGGAGGTTGAGTAAAATATCGTTAACCAGCTGGGCTCTGCCGAGTTTTGCATATGTATGTGATTGAGTTACCTTTACTGCACACATACCAACGGCGACGCAATGCAATATTATTTACCAGCCACTTTCGCCCAGAACCGTCATGTCGAGTTTGTTAACTTGAGGGGAAAAAGTGTTTCTTTACTCTACGAAAACTCTTCCTCGGTTCATGGAGTAATGTACGTAGGGAATCCTCTGTCGTAAGCATAGAGTAACTTTACATTTACACTTATACTTAAACAAACCCATATGCTAAACCCGGATTGATCCGACGTGTTTCGTGGAATTTTCTTGGATTTTTTTTTATGTTTTATGGATTTAACGAAATTTTACTTAACCTCCGTTTCCATGGCCGCTTACTGTGAGCTAACCCAGTGTAAAATTTGCATGGAAACTCATAGTTGATTACGTTCGGATACGCGAACATAAATATATTTAAGCGATTTGGTGTTATTGCTGTATTTCTTAGTAGGCAGCTATGTTTATCGATTTTGGATTTTGGATGGTTTTGACAAAATGTCAAGTAGTGAAACCAGGTAACTGAAATCGCTTCCAAGCGGCAAGAACAGACGCACGCGAGCAATTCAAACTAGTTTCAAATGAGTTTCGTTTCCGTCGACCCATGTACGGATACCGACTTCCATACACGGGAAATATCACGAAACAGCTGTAAATCATTCGTCTCTGAGGGCCTAAATCTATTTTTATTAATACTTTGCAATATTGTCTATTGTCTTCTCTTATATCAAGTGATTCTACTGCCCAAATCCCGCGGATCCCGCATGTCTAGTCCTGCATTACTGATCCCGCAAAAATGGTGCGTGCGTGGGATTGGATTTTCCAAATGTAACACTGTCATAGTGATCGCGGCTAACTGGGAGCTCTCCAATTCCACTTCGACCTTACTTTCTGGTGGGCCCAGACATACGGACATACGAGTCTGTTTGCTATCTCGGTAGGAGGTTCATTACGGCTCCCCTTTTTATTTTTCTGGGGCCCGTGCTCTCCTCCTCCGAGGTAGGATCCATCCTGACAAGGCCTAAAATTTGGGTTTTCAACTGCCCTGTAGCGTAGTCCTCGACACAATAACTTTACGTCTTGGCTTAGTAGTCCCGCTCATATTAGCCTATCCCTTTCAGGACAACTTCCAGCTGCAACCACCACCAGGTAATTAGCACTTCCAATAGTCCGAGATATTTACCACAGACGAGTATTCACTTAAACTGCATGTTGGTCCTCCTATGTCACTAGTGGACTGACGACGAAAAGGTTACAGGTGCAGCTTTTGTTAGAAGTAAAATAGTATTTCTTTTTTAAAGTTAATTTTATTTTTTGGCGTCGTCTATTTCCGGTCGGAACTGTCAGACCATCTTCTCAATTTTAGCTCTCCTAACGGATACCTACCGTTTGGGATAAAGCACGTGCCTCCTGTAGTAGTCGGATAGTAATTTCAATAATGAAAGTGGGTCACAGACGGACGCACGGATAGTTCTGAACAAGCTTGAAAAGAGAAGTGTTTCTCTTTTGGCTCGCCGGGATCCGTGTTGTCCTTTTTGCTGCTTCAAAGGACTTATGCATTTTTTAGTGCTTTCATGACAATTTGGATAGAATTGCATATTTAAGACTCGTGCAGTGCATCAATTCACTTTTCTGTCTTGTCCCTTTTCCTAGAATGTAAATGAAGAGATTAATTCTGTAAAGCAACCTTTTCTGCGTCCGAAGGCTTCAGAATTTGCATGCACTTACGTGTACATAGTTCTGAACTTATCCTTGACAATATTGTTTTTTTTTTTTTTTGTTATAAATATTACGTCCTGCAGGTATTCCATAGTACAGGACGACGAAACTACACAATTTAAACACTGCATGCTTGTCTCCACTCGTACGTCTCCACCAACCGTAGTACATTCCAGTAAACTCTGATGAAAGTAGGAAAGTGAAAAAAGGAGAAATGCCTTTGATGGCGGAACTAAAGGGAGACTTGTAAACAAGGAACGGAGCCCGAGGTAAGTGAAATTTATATCAGTCATGTGGACTTAGTAGAGCTGAGTCGGGATCGCCAGGGCAAAAGGGAGTGATCCCATATCAGCAATAAATCAACTTCTGATTGCTTTTAGATTCGTTGCTTTTGGGTCGAGTTTCGGGCTACAGCCGAAGATGGATTTGATAGTTTCAAAAATAAATTTTCTATTAAAAGCGAGAGGAAAAATGTGTGCAAATGTGTTTTGGGCTCGAACACCGCATTTGTTTATGAAGACATTTATGTACAGCCAAGAAATTATAGTGATATCGCCTCAATGGTGGTTGGGGTGTGCGTGTGTGATTATCCCAAGTCCTTAAAGGGCTTTTAAATTATGTCCATCTGAACTATGACCAGCCCAGAGCAAGTAAATCACTCTACCCTGACCATCGGTGCACATTCATATATGTACACGATGAAAGTTATTGTACTCTAGTCGAACCCATGTTAATAACATCATCATTTGTTTGACTACTAACTAACAACTAGTAGGAGGCTCTAGTAGTTGACGTGGAACGATACTAAACAGGGGATTGCCACTGGTGTGTGGACACACGTAATTGATATCTAATTAAACACCTTCTGTTCGACAAGCCCTTAATCAAAGCTAATTTATTATCACAAAACCCCGATATTTATACAGCAAGAAAATTGATTAAGTGGCAAAATTCTAGCTTGGTGGCCATAAATTGCGTTCATTCATCATAATTGTTTACCATTGTAGATTTTGGTCGTTGACCTTATTATGCATGGCAATATTAGCATTTTGTGCTGAGGGCAATCAAATTAGGTCCAAAGAAGCCTGAGAATTTTTAGGCAATTAAAGAAATTATCAAGGAAAGTTATTAATAGAAAGACAGCAAGGTATGGGGGTTTAGTTTGATATCATTAAAGATCAAAGCTTTGTCTCTCTTATTTGATCGATAAGGGATAGGGCAAGACGAAGGCGAACATTCTATAATTTTTCAAAATTGCACAGAAACTAAAAAAAATATGAGTGTGCTGAAGACCAAGCGGTAATATGCAATAGATATAGTGGTAGCGGTAGGTCTGTCGGATATATAGCACGCTTTGAGAAAAGTCAGGCCAACGGCAGATGTAGGAAGTATAGCGATGAGCCTGCTGGATACTTGATGTAAATACCATTTGAAATTATCAATATTTATGAATTCCTATTTATACATGAAAGCCGTGTTTACATCCCACTCTTTTATCGCACAGCAATTTGTATGCTTATGAAAAAAGCATACAAATTTCTGTGCGATAAAGGAGTTTCACAGTGCACTTTCGCGTTGATTTTGGGATGTAAACGTGACTTAAAACATAAAAACGGAGCAAAGGTTTTATGATATGTCTAAAGGGGTCCCTAGACTATCAATAATATTGTGCAATATTTTGATTTGCTCAATAATATTGACGGTCTGTGGGTGATATTGAGGGATTGCACAATATATTGAGCGGATCAAAATGGATTTGATATTTATTGTACAAAATATGTAAATAAATACAGTGCTGCAGTCTGTAGTTAATATTGCGCACTATTTTTCATTTTTAACTAAATTTCGTGCCGTAAACATCGTTGTTCGATAGATAAAAAATCGAACTCGTGTTGTACGGTGAGAAAAAGACATCTAAATAAAAATAAGAGAAATTAAAATTATGTACATACATAATGATTCATGAATTAAAATTATGAGCTTAATAATAATTCTAACTTTAAAATTATTATTATTATGAAGGAAATTGCAAAGCGGCGCTCCATATGTTATTAATGAACGTATCAACTGTAATTTTGTAATGTTTACATGTTTACTATTCGAAGGCTGACGTGAACTGATTTATTGCACAATAATGTTGATAATCTGGGGCAAAGAAGGAAACCGTCAATATTTTCCTCAATATTATTTCACAATATTATTGATAGTCTAGGGGCCACTTTAAAGAGGGGTCCCTAGACTATCAAGTTATTGGCAATAATATGGAGTAAAATATTGACGCCTTACTTCTTTGCCCCACACAATCTTTCAATATCACCTACAAACCGCCCATAACATTGCACAAACCAAAATATTGCACAATATTATTGAATGTCTATGGGCCGCATAAAAATCACGTAAAACCTGGATCAAGTGAGGTTCCATATGCCGTGGTACTTTTGTCTGTTTAGTTGCTTCTCTCCCAAGAACTTTCGTCATGAGAGCTTTGTGAATGAAGGGAGAAGAAGGGTGGTACCTCTTATCATCCCCACTTTCCCCTCCGTTTCTGATGCAGAATTAATTTTTAAATCGCCACTAAAAATCATAGTGATTTCGTTGAAATCTAGTAAAATTGAACCTACAGAAGTGGAGATTTTTCCATTTTCTACCATACATCTACCTACACATATTTCATGGTGATTTATCGTGACTAAGCGATAGCGTTTTTGATATATGTCTGTATGACTGTATGAAATGTTAAAACCTTAGCGGAGTCCTCATCAAATATTTTTACAACTTCGACATCTAATTCTTGTACGTTCGCAAGTATGCTTTACCAATTTAGCGAAAGTGTTGATAATCCTGGTCTATTCAAAACCGAGTAAAAACCATTTAGTTGGTTTATTTACTTTTTTTTTTTTTTTATGTGGCAGTGCTAAGCTCAGGAGTCACCCTTTGTACTACTAGTCCGTCATGTCATTTGTCACGTCATGGTGCAATGTTTAGCAGTAAGCTTAGTACGGGAGGGAGGGAGGGGGAATAGGTTAAGGATTATAAAGGTACGGGGGGTATTGAAGAAGGTGGTGATGAACCCTGCGTTTGAACTCTTGGATGTTGTAGGAGCTCGGAAAAACTGACTGCGAGAGATTATTCCACAGTCGAGTTGTTCTATTAACAAACGAATTCATATCTTGTTGAGTGCGTGAAAGGGGGAGTTGTAGGTGGAGGGAGTGAGACGAGTGGGCTAATCTGGTGTTGCGGGTATAGGATTGCCGTGGAGGCAGGAGAGCGTTTAGCTCGGAGGAACAGTCACTATGATAGTAGCGATAAAATTTGGTCAGTGCTGCTACATTCCTACGGTGGCTCAAGGGGTCGATGGTGGAGCAAGCGGTGTCGTCATTAATTAACTTAAGGGCCCTTTTTTGGACCTTATCTAACCATGCTAAGGTGGTTATTGGAGCGCCGCCCCAAACGAGGGAGTTGTATTCGAGAAGAGGCCGAATGTAGGATTTATAAATAACAGCACGGGCCGATGGCTGGAGGAGGAACTTGCACCTCTTAAGAAATCCCAAGCACTGGGATCCTTGTTTTGCGATTTGGAATATGTGGTCATTCCATCGCAAGTCTTTGGCTAATGTCACACCTAGGATGTGTAGGGATGGATCGGCCTTTAGTACCACGTCATCCACTTTCAAGGATGGTGAGGTGTTGATCTTTTTCTTTGAAATAAGACAGTGCTTGGTTTTGTCGGAGTTGAAATCAACACGATTGTTCTTTCCCCACTCTAGAATGAGTTCAATGTCGTTATTAACAGAGATGGACATAATTTCCCGATCATCAAGACAGGATCTGGCATGAGTCTGTCTTGTATCGTAGCTGTACGAGTAACGTAAAGTACCGTCGTCAGCGAAGCTGAGAAGTGGGTTGGAGGGAATTGAAAGTAGGTCATTTATAAAGATGAGAAATAGGGCCGGTGATAAAATTGAACCCTGGGGGACCCCCGCAGAAATGGGGTGAGATTCAGATTTGACGCCATCCAATACTACCTTAATTGAACGGCCGGAAAGGAAACTTTCAACCCACTTATACAGAAGCGAGTCAATTCCAATAGCTTTGAGTTTAGCTAACAAGGCTGAGTGCCATACTCTATCAAAAGCCTTGGAGATATCTAGAGCAACCGGACTAGACTCACCGGATCCATGCAGACTACGGCTGAGGTGTTCGGTAAGGCAAACTAAAAGATCACCAGTAGATCTTTTTTGTCGGAAGCCGTATTGTTTGTCGTTGATAAGTTGGTTGGATTCTAGGTATCCCATGAGCTTTTTGTTAATTATCGTCTCCATGGTTTTGGAGAGAATAGAAGTAATTGCTATTGGACGGTAGTTGGAGGGAAGGCTGGAGTTACCTTTTTTCGGTATTGGCTGGACATGGGCAAGTTTCCAGGAGTCTGGGTAAACTCCGGAGGAATATGACAGAGCAAAAAGTTTGCGCAGAGGTTTAGCCAAAGGTGATGCGCATTGTTTTAAGACGACAGGGGGTATATTATCGGGTCCAGTGCATTTATTGACATCGAGGTCCTTGAGGCACCTGTACACCTCGCGAGTTCTGAAGAAAACCCTGGGCATTAAATGAGCGCTGTGCTCGAGAACTGGGGGTAGCATATCAGTTTGGGGTAAAGAAGAATTGGCAGCAAACAGAGATGCTAATAAATCGGCCTTGAATTTTCTGTCTGTTATCACCTTCTCATCGTGGATGAATGAAGGAGTTGTGGATGAAGTGAAATTCTTCTTGATGGAGCTTACCAAGGACCAGAAGTTCTTGCTACCAGAGGTTGCATTAAGGAGTTTACTTCTCAATTTGTTGTCAAATGAATTTTTGACATTCCTGATGGTGACTTTGCACGAATTTCTCAGTTTTATATACTCTAAACGGAGCGATTCACTCGGGGAGCTCTTGTAAGCTCGAAAGGCGGCTTCTTTATTTCTGATTGCATTCATACATTCCTGATTAAACCATCTGTTGGGCCTAGCCTTCACAGATTTAGTTGTATGAGGAATGAACAAATGCATTCCTGCCTGTATGATCCTAGAGATACGGATAGCGGCAGCATTGACGTTTTTGTTTCGGAAACACAGGTTCCAGTCAGTAGATTGGAAAAAAATAATAAGCCCCAGCCAATTGGCCTTCCCATAATGCCATACAGTTCTTTTAACTGGTTTGGGAGGGGTGGGAAATTTGAATGGGAAGCTAGCGCTAACTAAGCAGTGGTCCGAATTGCCGAGAGGTGAATCAACTGTGACGGTATATCGCGCTGGATGGGAAGTAAGGAAAAGATCAAGGAGATATCTTCCTTGATCAGCAACATCAGGGACTCTTGTGGGAAGATCCACAATTTGGTGCAAGTTATTGATGTCTGCAAAGAGCTCGACGTCCTTGCCAGAAGCACTGGTGCCATTTGAGTAAGTCAGCCAGTTTACATTGTGAACATTGAAATCACCCGCAACGATGATTTCACACTCAGGATTGGACGATAAAAATCCCGAGATTTGTTCGGAAATAGTATCAAAAGATAAGGTGGAGGCTTCGTTACTTATGTTAGGGCTTCTGTATAGGAAGCAGAAGAATATGACGCGGCTTTGGAAAATGATTTTAATCCAAAAATAATTAAAATCTGAAGTCGTGCTTGAATTTATTTTATAAAAAGCCACGTCATCCCTAACATAGATGGCGATACCCCTATGGGGGGAGAGATTGTGCACTAAAGTGAACCCCGATACCTGGTAATGACCTAAGTCATTATCGGGTGATATTTGGGTTTCACTAAGTGCGAAGATTGGGGGTTTATATGTCAACAAGTGGCACTCAACAAAAGAAAAGTTCGCATGAAGTCCACGGATGTTACAGAGGTCAAAAACAAAGTTTGACTTGTAACGGGACTTCGGTTGCGCGGGTTCAATCGCCACATTCTTATTGATATTTCCCGGAATTACAACCGTCGCGACCATCAGAGTCAAAGAAATCTGCCTGCGTTAAAGTGTTGCACGCGCTGCACCTAGCACGTATAGAGAACAAATGCCCATGCCACGTGGGGATTCACGGTCCCGGAACAGGCATAATAGATACCGCCATACAGGCAATCTAAAAATTTGCTCCGCTACAGGAATGACTATTTATTAATGCATCGCATCGGTATAATAAACCATTCGAAAAGGCGAGTGTTGTTTTACCAAGCAGTCCCCCAACTGAGCACTAACCACGCCCAATACTGCTTTACTTACGTAATCGAGTGAGAGCCGGTCAACTGAAAATGCTATTAGCACCCTTTAGGGTCACCTAGCAAATTGATTGTTTTCTTAGTCCGGTAGAATTTTTAGGGAGCCAATTTTAAAGGAAGCAAGAATGCAATCTTTTTTTTTTCAAATTCAACTATTATGTAAGAGGTAGTTAATTTTTGGCTAATAATTTGGCGATCAAATTGAAAGTATAAAGTTGGAAAATATTTTTTTCAAATTTTTATATTTTCATTTTTCACTGATAAGCTTATATGAAACGTGTAACAAAAAAAGTCATTTTTAACATAAAAATTGGCTAATATCTTCAAAAATAAAGGCCATAACACAAAAATTGGTTAGCCATTATTTATAGAAAAATGTCCAAGATTTAAAATTTTGAAAAAAAAGAAGTATTAATTAACTGTCGGTTACGAAATTGTTGTCGTCGTATCTACGGATAAATCGCTTGGAATACGAACGCTGCTGCTTGAACTATCTTACGACGCTTGGAGAAGTTTGCAAACGAAAGCGGATTTGAAATCGATCGCTTTGTTTCCATGCAAAAACTTTTGCTGGAAGTGCGACTATATCCTCCTAATGGGGGCGGGCGATCGGAAATGGATTATTGGTAGGCTCATGTCAAGGAGTGATGGCTAAGTCTCAAACAGAACCCATCCGTTCTGTCCGTTTTTATAATTTGGGAATTCTCTATTTCCATATTCTGTTTGAGCTTTAATGCAGTCGAATGGAAAAAGAGCACTCACTCAGAAAAAATTACCTCAATCTAAGCTGCACCAGGCTATTTCTAAAGATGCATGGCTAAAGGAGGCTTTTGGTCACAAATAACCGAACGCGGGATACCTGGCGCCATTCAGTTTCAATTAGCCTTCATACAGTACACGGGAACGCTATGGGTGAACTATTTTTCCATCTGCTCGTGGGTCCAACTATGAATAAAAATAATAAAAAAGGCAATGAGCTTGATGCAAGTGCTATAGCAACAACCTCGTCAACAGTCCTGGCCAAATGGAGCAGGCAAAAGGTTTATCCAGGGAAAGGGCTCTGGAAAAGGCTTAGACAAAACCCCCCGGAAGAACTGAGCTGAAAAGAGTTCACTCAGAGAACCCCGATGGCCCGGCACAGAAGAAGGACAAAGGTCTCGTTCCCGCCACCTTTAGCCAGGAGGTAAGCAGTTTCAAGGTTGGCCTCATCTCAGCGGATATGATCAATCAACCGTGCATCTGATCAATTGGCGCACCTGCAGGAAGCGATCATTGACGTTGTCATTGATAAGTCAGGAGGCGAAGTCAAAGCAAAGGGAGGGAAGTTCCCAAGAACAGGAAGATTTATGGTCTGCTCTGACCATGCCATCTCGGAATGGGAATGAGGAGCAACGTATCCGACAACTAGATCACACTCGTGTGATTCGAGACTACTTACCTCGGAGTGTTAAGCCTCAAACAGAACCAATCCGCCCGCTGCGTTCGTTTTTTCTCTACCGTCTGGGCAGAACCAATTCGCTCCATTTCAGCTGAATAGCTGTTGTCAAATCAAATATTTTCAATTTTCCAAGTAAAAAAGAAATATTAATATAAAATTATGGAGTTAAATAATTTATAGTACTATATGAAAAAGGTGTTTAAAACATTATCATGACGGCAATTTGAATGTAACGACATTAAGGTGACAGCTCACGTAAAAAGTTAAAAGTTCGTTCCGTCCCTTTGATTGTGGCTGCAGTTCCGTTCATTTCATGGCAAGTTTATGGAAATGTCAAATGCCAAAATTTAAAATCTGACGGAACGGATTGGTTCTGTTTAAGCCTTTACTCTGACTAACTAAAAAGTGTTGGCGATTATCGTCGCAGAAAACTCTGGTTGCTGCCGACATGTGGAAAGAGGTCCAGAGGCGGGAAATGACAAGTTTCTCATTAGCCTGAAGAGGAAGATCGCCTATCCTCCTCGATCGCTTGTCGTCAAGCATCCTCAAAAGATTCAGCAACAAGCTCAGCGATCTTGGAATGAAGAATATTTCTAGCAGCCCTGAAGACGGAGTAAGAGGCAAATCGGCATCCCTAAGACCAAATGCAGTACGACAAAAGTCCCTAGGCTAGCCAAGACTGCCGACTCAAACGCTTCTTGGGAAAAAATAAACGCCCCATCAGGGCACTACAGTGGGCTACGTGCACTATGTAGGTCGAACAAATAGAGAACAGCTGCGAGAGGCAATGGCCGTTCCGTTTAAGCCATTCATGAATAAGAAAGCCATTTATATCTCGATTTACATTGCCGACTCATTTTCGGCAACAACCTACCTGGATAAATTAGTCCATTCAAAACGCGGGGGGTGTTCCAAAATAACACCGTTAAGAAAATCGAACCCTAAAGGTTTTTGGGGTCGCTATCATCGCTCACGAAAATCGGGGTCCCGCGATCCTAAAACATGGGCGTCACCCTTAAAAATGCAAAAACACCCCTTTTTAGGGGGTTTTCGCGATTATTTCAATAATAATGAAAACGAATGCGATGAAATGCACTTTTCTAAATATTTATTTGCGAAGGTGGTTGATTTGTGCTAAATTAAGGCGAACTTTATGAAAAAGGGTAGTCCTAAAGGGTTGAAACTACCCCTAAATCGGCCAAAAATGGAAAAAATTGTATTTTTTTTTTTTTTTTCAAGATTATGCTTCAAATTCGATTGTAGGCGTGCTGTCAGGCAAAAATAAATTATTTTCAAACCTTAAGGGGTTAAAACTACCCCTATAATAATAAAAATCAACTTAATATAAAAAAAAATGCAAACATTTTTTTTTGCTTTTTGTTTGAAATTTGGTTCAATAGGTATTATCACAAAAAAAATATTTTTTTCAACCCTTAAGGGGGTAAAACTACCCCTACATTAAAATTTTAATTGAAACAAATTAAAATTTATTGTTTTACATTTAAATTTTATTTTCCACTTTTAATCATTAAAATATTTGGAAAATTTCACTATAAACCCTTTTGTACAGAGGTTAAACCAAAAAAGAGAAAAAAAATAAAAAATATATTGAGAAATATTTCATTTCGTGGAATCTTTAAATAAACTTTGCATTTTTGTAAAAACGACAATCACACAATAATTGGGAAATATGTACCCTAATTTATTTGAGTTACTTCTGAATAATGGGGTGGTGCGTTTTTTTACAATGACATTTAGGCAGGTAAAAACGGAGGCAAAGTAATAAAATTAAGATATTGCGAAAATCCCCTAAAAATGGGTGTTTTTGCATTTTTAGGGGTGACGCCCATGTTTTAGGACCGCGGGACCTTGATTTTCGTGATCAGCGACCCCAAAAACCTTTAGGGTTCGATTTTCTTAACGGTGTTATTTTGGAACACCTTAACGCGCGTTTTGAATGGACTAAATGCTACTACTGCCTTTTCTAGCCAAACGCCAATATGACATTTAGTGGTCGCTTTTTGTCTTTCTTTAGCCTCCTCTAGCGTGATCTGAGTTTCCGCCTGAAGAGGACAAATTTTAATTTTATTAGTCGTTGAATCGAGTATTTAATATTATAAAAATATGTATTAAAAATAATATGAAAAAAATCAAATTAAGAATATTTATCCTACGGATTAAGGATAGATATTCTTACAACTTCGTTCGAAATATGCTTCAAGTTATAAACAAAATTTTAATAAAATTTTATTGAATCTCATATTCTAAGAAATTGTAAGCAAACTTTTTTGAAGTATTAATATTGAAGCTTTATTTCTTGAACAATTTAAAATAACTGGAAGGAAAACACTTAAAATTTTTAGAGAACACCATGTCTTGACGTGGGTTGTAGTGCCAAAGGGAAGGAATTACAGAAAGGTCATTTAAAGGTCATTATTTCCTTTTATTAAATCGTTTTTTAGGGTATCCTAAATAAACAAAAATTTGCATATAAGAATTTTATTAGTAGGCATGAGATTACAAAAATCAATTTAAATCTTTTTATATATTCTAGAGTGTAGGTGTTTCTGTATCCACTTAAAATTTTAATTAGGAATGATTAGTGCTAGTATTTCAACAAAACTGCATTATCCCCAAGTTCTCAATATACCGTCCATTGATCCTTATTAGACGGTTAATAAAACTGTATTACCCTTTTTGAATACCCAATAAAAATCACACAAATATACTTGACCTTTCTACTTAATCTCTCTATTCCTTACATGCAGCAGCACCAAACAATCTCGCTTCTATAGGGCCACGGACGCAAAAAAAAAACTAAGTATATATTATATTTGTGCCATGCCAGGAATAAAAATAAAGTAACCAGAAAAATACTATAATAATATAAATTCTGAGTACCTTCCTCCTCCCACCCCCCCCCCCAAACACACACATAATATTAATTTACCACGTCTGTCGTATTTGTTACACAATTTTACTTTTATCCTATTTTCCTCCAATAAGATCTCTAAGCTCCCCCAAAAACAGGTAAAGCTAAGGCCATGAAAGCAAGAAGAAGAAAAAAATAAATAAATATTCCACCCTCCTCCCCCCACCCTGTCTTTCAGTAGGGGCTAAAGGGAAAAAATTATCTCATGCAATGTGACACCGGTCGTTTATCATTTCAGATTTACCGTTATAGTCCATGTCATAGCCACTACCAAGAAAATCCCAGCAACAGTCCTTCTATATATCGGCCGAGACCATCCCTATTCGGCCACCCCTACCCCATCCCGTCAAGCCATATAACTTACTACCGTGTAGTACTATCCAAATATCCTTGCGATTTCACACAGTCACACAAGCCTAAGAGCGGACTAACAGCAATTCAGAGGAATCTTGGGGGGAATCACACCAGAGGGCCGGAGCCAGTCAACCCGTTCTTCCAAAATCGGATGAATTCGCCCCTAACTAGGGGAGAAATGAGTATCCCTTGCACACGTGTATAGTGTTGTATAAGCCAAGAATCGATTTGGGTAAGGAGTAAGGATGTGTGAAATTTGCCCTAGATGCCGGAAGGGTAGGGACACCCCCGTATATTTTATATCCTTGGCGATATTTTTCTAAGGATGTTGCTGGCGTGCGAGCTTCGTTAGTAGGGCGGAAGGTGACTATGCTTGATGTATGGCTGGTTAATTGGGAGAAATTAACCCCTTGTGGCTCGGAAGCTCATCCATACTAAGGACTGACGGATGCCGCTTTTAGAACATCATATCGAGCGCGTGCAGAGACAGGGCGGGCGGGGGAGGATCGCCGACCCGCAGATCTTTATACTCCGACCCTTCCGCGCTATACGACAAGGGGTTGATTTGGCTGGCTTTGGTTGGTGCTGGTCATACAAGCGAGAAATTTTCTTTACTACAACCCCCACCCCAGTTCCGCGCGAAGAAGCCCAACTTCTCAATGCAAAGCGCAAACTTCGCCGTGTAAAGCAATATTTTCATCGGCACAATTCCAGCGGCGAACTTTTAATACGTACAACAAAATAAGTTACAATTTCCAATAAACTTCTTTCGTCAATAACCCGCAAAATTATTTTATTTGCATGCATTTACACGGAAAGTTTCCAGTGGATGAAACTATGCAGAAAGCCACAACACTCCCGGCCAGAAAGTATCCAGGGCTGTGGCCAACTTCGGAAATGGGGCTGCTTCATCTCTAGAGCTGAGTGGGGGCGGAAGATGCCAGCAGTTTTCGGAACTACTTTAAAACTTTCACTCTAACTAAAATAGAAAATAATGAAAATGTATGCCAGTCCGCCTGGTATTGACATGCCTTCGCTGCAGCAGTATTGGTGTAACCTGATACTTTTACTTAATTTCGGAGACTCGGATACACTCTATGTCCAGGACACTCTCGACTGTAACAAAGCAGGATACTCCGGCTGAAATCTACCACATGATGATAGCGTTGGTGTAATGTTGGGGCAGTGATTAAGGAGGACATAGCCGGCCCTGAATGGGGGCGATGGATGCCACAATAGAGGCATGGACGTAATCGAAATTTTGATTGACTGGACGAAGCTACCCTCCAAAGCTGGTAGATGGGAAAATTAACTGGTGGTCGAGGTGCTTGTGAGATTTGTTTACATCAGGATTTTCATGTATCCTTAGAGGTAGATTAATAACGGTTGTGGTAGATTTAAGGATTTGATGTTTGCATTTTCAATATAAGACTGGGCTTTGTTTTGCGAATAAAACTTAGGGCTTTCGAAATTATGATAAGGTGTGATATTTGTTAGATACCACCGAAACGAAAGTCAAGGAAAACCAATACTCCGCTTTGACATATTTTTAGAATCTTTTAGGGCATGCCCATTGGGGCCGCAAAAAACATTGGAGATCGCGGAACGCATATGGGCTGTAATTCGAATTGAAGCTCTTGGAATATCTTGAATATCTTTTAAAAAATATACAGGGTATACGTTAAGTTTACAAAGCGGTCGGCTGTGGCTAGGTTTTGGATAGACGAACACAAAATCGTCCGGGAGGAGGTGGTTTAGCCGCGAGGGCGTTTTGAAAATTTTTTGTTAGATGTTTACGCATTAATGCGAAAATTGATAGTAAAATCTATCACGGAAAATGTCACTAAATTAAGTGAGCGTGTAGAGGCTATGCAAGAGGAAGTATATCATCTTTTCCAGGTGGCAGATGATCTTGATCGTGAGCAGAGGCTTAGCGATGTCATTATCTCTGGCATCCCTCGAATATCCTCAGTTAATTCTAATGAGGTTCTAAGCAGCATTTCATCCCATATAGGACATGAACTGTCGGCGTATTCGAGGGGATTTTTCGTTGGTGCTGACAGCAGCGGCAAAGGTGAAGACAACATCGAAGGAACGAAGAAATCTCGACTCATTGTGAAATTCTCATGTTCTAATGAGAAAACAGAGTTTTTGAGAAAATTTTATCGAGCGGGTGGGGTTAGTTTAAACCAAATTAGTCCCAGCTTCAAAAGCTCCGCTAAAATTTTTGCCGCTGAGAGCTTGTCGAAAAATAATCCTTACTAATATCCTTACTAATATTATAAATGCGAAAGTAACTCTGTCTGTCTGTCTGTCTGTCTGTCTGTCTGTCTGTATGTTACGCTTTCACGCCTAAACCGCTGGACCGATTTTGATGAAATTTGCAACAGACATAGTTTAGACCTTGGAGACGGACATAGGCTATTTTTTTTTTTGGAGAAAAAGGGTTGAAGGGGGTGAAATGGGGTTCAATAAGTTGTAAGGGGATTTATTTTCTTTACTTTTTTTCTATTGTATAAAAAGTAACTGACTGAAAGACAACGCATAACCTAAACCGCTAGAGCTAAAGGGCTGAAATTTTTGACAGTGCATCCCTAGCGATTTTTCGAAATTCATCCCCTAAGGGGGTGAAATGGGTTTTTTCCAAACCGCTAAAGCTATAAGGCTGAAATTTTGACAGTACATCCCTATAATGATGTGGACATCCACTAAGAAGCGATTTTTCGGAATTCATCCCCTAAAGGGGTGAAATGGGGTTTTTCCAAACCGCTATAGCTATAGGGCTGAAATTTTGACAGTGCATCCCTATAATGGCGTGGACATCCAGTATAAAGCGATTTTTCGAAATTCATCTCCTAAGGGGGTGAAATGGGGTTTTTCCAAACCGCTATAGATATAGGGCTGAAATTTTGACAGTGCATCCCTATAATGGCGTGGACATCTACTATAAAGCGATTTTTCGAAATTCATCCCCTAAGGGGGTGAAATGGGGTTTTTCCAAACCGCTATAGATATAGGGCTGAAATTTTGACAGTGCATCCCTATAATGGCGTGGTCTTCCACTATTAAAGCGATTTTTCGAAATTCATGCCCTAAGGGAGTGAAATGGGGTTTACCCAAACCGCTGGAGCTATAGGGCTGAAATTTTGACAGTGCATCCTTATAGTGATGTGGACATCCACTAAGAAGCGATTTTTCGGAATTCATCCCCTAAGCGGGTGAAATGGGGTTTTTCCAAACCAGATGCGGTGAAATTGGGTTTTTCCAAACCGCTATAGATATAGGGCTGAAATTTTGACAGTGCATCCCTATAATGGCGTGGACATCCACTATAAAGCGGTTTTTCGAAATTCATCCCCTAAGGGGGTGAAATTGGGTTTTTCCAAACCGCTATAGATATAGGGCTGAAATTTTGACAGTGCATCCCTATAATGGCGTGAACATCCACTATAGAGCGACTTTTCGAAATTCATCCCCTAAGGGGGTGAAATTGGGTTTACCCAAACCGCTAAAGCTATAGGGCTGTAATTTTGACAGTGCATCCCTATAATGGCGTGGTCTTCCACTATTAAAGCGATTTTTCGAAACTCATCCCCTAAGGGAGTGAAATGGGGTTTACCCAAACCGCTGGAGCTATAGGGCTGAAATTTTGACAGTGCATCCCTATAGTGATGTGGACATCCACTAAGAAGCGATTTTTCGGAATTCATCCCCTAAGGGGGTGAAATGGGGTTTTTCCAAACCGCTAAATTTATAGGGCTGAAATTTTGACAGTGCATCCCTATAATGGCGTGGTCTTCCACTATAAAGCGATTTTTCGAAATTCATCCCCTAAGGAGGTGAAATGGGGTTTTTCCAAACCGCTATAGATATAGGGCTGAAATTTTGACAGTGCATCCCTATAATGGCGTGGACATCCACTATAGAGCGACTTTTCGAAATTCATCCCCTAAGGGGGTGAAATAGGGTTTACCCAAACCGCTAAAGCTATAGGGCTGTAATTTTGACAGTGCTTCCCTATAATGGCGTGGTCTTCCACTATTAAAGCGATTTTTCGAAATTCATCCCCTAAGAGAGTGAAATGGGGTTTACCCAAACCGCTGGAGCTATAGGGCTGAAATTTTGACAGTGCATCCCTATAGTGATGTGGACATCCACTAAGAAGCGATTTTTCGGAATTCATCCCCTAAGGGGGTGAAATGGGGTTTTTCCAAACCGCTAAATTTATAGGGCTGAAATTTCGACAGTGCATCCCTATAATGGCGTGGACATCCACTAAGAAGTGATTTTTCGAAATTCATCCCCTAAGGGGGTGAAATGGGGTTTTTCCAAACCGCTATAGATATAGGGCTGAAATTTTGACAGTGCATCCCTATAGTGATGTGGACATCCACTAAGAAGCGATTTTTCGGAATTCATCCCCTAAGGGGGTGAAATGGGGTTTTTCCAAACCGCTAAATTTATAGGGCTGAAATTTAACAGTGCATCCCTATAATAGCGTGGACATCCACTAAGAAGCGATTTTTCGAAATTCATCCCCTAAGGGGGTGAAATGGGGTTTTTCCAAACCGCTATAGATATAGGGCTGAAATTTTGACAGTGCATCCCTATAATGGCGTGGACATCCACTATAGAGCGACTTTTCGAAATTCATCCCCTAAGGGGGTGAAATAGGGTTTACCCAAACCGCTGAAGCTATAGGGCGGTAATTTTGACAGTGCATCCCTATAATGGCGTGGACATCCACTTAGGAGCGATTTTTTGAAATTTATCCCCTAAGGGGGTTAAATGGGGTTAACCCAAACCGCTGGAGCTGGCTTTAATTTTGACAGTGCATCTCTATAATGACGTGGACATTCACTAAGAAGCAATTTTTCGAAATTCATCCCCTAACGCAGTGAAATGGGGGACATAAACATGCCAATCTCTGCTTCAAAACTTGCAGATTTGTTGAGCAGAGGTGATATACGCAGCAATTTGTTTACCATATTTATTAAAAAAATGCACTATAATAAACCCTTTTAGGGATAATGACAGCTGACTTTTTTGTTTGTTTTTTTTTTTTGTAGGAAAACATTGCACATAATAAACAGTTTTTATTTAAAGGCGTTGCAAGGCACGCGGGTTTTATGCTAGTCAGACTATATTTAGAGCTGCTGTCAAATTAAAAGTGCGGAAAATTATTCATTCCGTTTCGTCAAGGCGTGGTATTGTTTATATCAGGAAAATTAAGAATGGACCTTTTTTAAAAATAACGTGATGCGTTGGACCATTTTCTGGAAGCAAATCTCGGCGACTGCGGCTCTTCTCTATGAGGGTTTGGATATGCAGCGTGACGTATTAGTTTTAATAATATGTATATTTTATTTTATCTATAGTTCTAGCTTTCTTTTTACGTTTATTCCATCTAAGTCTAGTTATATTATTTTTTCTTTTAAACAACTTTTAATTATTAAATTTTGCAAATTTTCTCACTATTGTATCTTCCTTATCCTCGAACAATCCCTACCAGCTCCTCTTTATCCTATATTTTCTATCTTTTCCACTTTAATTCTTTTCTCTTTCTCTTCAAAATTTCGCTTCATGGCTGCTTCTGTGCTCGTGGTCATGTGTCGTGCTAATTACTCGTATTATTCACTTTGACAATAGAGTGCACAGTGAAGGAACGCTGCTTAATGTCATTTGTTCCTCCTCCTCTGGGCTGAACATGTGCGTTATGAATGCTAGGAGTTTGAAAAATAAAATGGATGAGTTAAGGTATATGTTCCAAAATACTAAATTGCATGTTATTCTTGTAAGTGAAACTTGGTTGAAACCAGAAATTCCTTCATCTTTTGTATCCCTTCCTCATTTCTCGTTGCATCGCAATGATCGTGTTAGTCGTACTGGTGGTGGTGTTGCAATTTATGTTAAATCTTCGGTTTCGTCTAAAGTAGTTGGCAGGTCCACTGGATCGCAATTTGAATTTATTGCCGTTGAAATAAAGTCCGCTTATGACAAATGTGTAGTGATTAGTGTATACTGTCCCCCTAATGCTTTCAATCCTGATGTTGCTGTTGAGTTCTACAATCTTGTTTCGAGCCTCTCTCACCACTATGAGAATGTAATTGTTGCTGGTGATTTTAATGTTAATCTGTTGAAGGATAACATACGTGTGAATACTTTTAGATATTTCCTTGAATCTCTGGATTTGCATATTTTAAATCATCTTCCAACATTTCTGAACTGCCAAAACCCGTCCTTACTTGATGTTCTAAGTGTTACCTCCACTGATTCAATACTAAAATACAATCAAATTTCACCTCCCAGCTTTCTTGACTATGATATATTATTCCTCTCCCTTCGTTTTGCTTTCCTTCGCTCTTCTGCGTCTTCTTCATTTTCATATCGCGACTATAATAACATCAATTTAGACCGGCTTTCTGAAGTCGCCTCTCTCTATACCGTGGAGTGATATCTATAACACAACTTCTGTCGACACAAAAGTTGATATTCTGACCTCATTCATTCAATCAGGTTATGACCAATGTGTACCAATTATCACAAGAAGACGCTATCCCTCCTTACCTTGTCCTTGGTTTTCGCGGGAAATCCGCGACTTAATAATTCAGCGTGAGTTCATGTACAGACGTTATCGTAGGACTAGGATACTTAGGTACCGTAATGACTACAAACTGCTCCGCAACCTTATCAACAGTAAGGTTAAGTCTGCAAAGCGTGAGTATTATTCCCGCAAGCTTGATCCCAATTTAAATTCTGAAAAAACTCTGGTCTAATCTTCGTTCGCTGGGCATCCATGCTCCTGTGGCCATAGCGTTTGATGCTGATGTAAACCTCCTCAATGCATATTTTATTCAATCTCCATCTGAGCCTGCATTCTTCTTCTGATCTTCTTCCCTTGACCTACTTAGTTCTGATGGCTTTAGTTTTCGTTGTGTTGACACACCTGAAGTTCTTGAGATATTACTTTCCATCTCTTCAAATAGCATTGGCTGGGATAATCTATCTCGCCGTTTTCTTAAGCTTCTATCGCCACTAATCGCAGAAACTATAACGCATATCTTCAATTACTGCTTGACAACTTCTCAAGTTCCGTCGCTTTGGAAAAAAGCCATAGTGATTCCTTTACCTAAAAAATCGCCTCCCGATGACATAACTGATTTTCGTCCCATCAGTATTCTTCCTTTTCTCGCCAAAGCCTTTGAAAAATCCTCTATATACAAGTACTACGATATCTTGAGTCTAACAACCTCCTCTCTAAATACCAGTCTGGCTTCCGTAGATCCCATAGTTGTGAAACGGCAGTATTAAAGTTAACGACTGATTTGCGTTCTGCGCTCGACATTGGTGACATTGCCGTACTGGTCCTTTTAGATTTCTCTAAGGCATCTGATTCTGTGGTCACTCCCTTCTGCTCTCCAAACTTAGCCGACTCTATCACTTTCCTCTTCTGCCATTCGACTCTTCGCTTCTTTTCTACTTAATAGGTTTCAATGTGTTCGCCTTAACAATGCTGTATCCTCATTCCTACCTGTGCCCCTTGGAGTTCCGCAAGGCTCTGTACTTGGTCCCCTTCTCTTTTCGCTGTATGTTAATGATCTTCCTACTGTTATCCATAATTGCTCCTTCCTTCTTTATGCTGATGATCTCCAGCTGTATACTTCATGTAATCCTAACCAGATCGAACAATGTATTTCGGAATTCAATAGTACATTATCCCGAATTAATGAATGGTGCTCCTTAAATTTCCTTAAATTAAATCCTAATAAATCCCAAGTTCTGTTCCTTACTCGTCGCTCTCTGTCCGTTGGAAACGTTTCGTCTCTTCTACTCAATAATATTTCGCTTCCCGTTGTTGACTGTGTCAATAATCTTGGAATTGTTATCAACTCCAAACTTTCTTGTTGCAAACACGTTTCACTTATGCTCTCGAAGATATATGGAACATTACGCAAACTTTGGCTCTATTCCAGTCTTTTATCCTCATCTATCCGGTTCAAGCTTGTTAAGTCCTTCATCCTGCCACACTTTCTCTACGGGTCTCTCATATACATATCGTTCGACTCATCCTGTCGTCAGCGTCTCAAAGTTGCATATGATTGCTTAAGGTTCATTTACAATCTGAGAAGATCTGATCATGTGTCAGGTTTCCAAAACTCCTTGTTGGGTTGTGGCATCTTTCGCTTTATTGATATCATGGCTTTGGTCCTCCTGCATAAAGCTTTCTATGCCAAGAGCACTCCCTACCTTTCTGACTTCCTCACGCCCCTCCAATCCCTGCGCTCAATTAATTTCTCATTCCCGCACATCATTCCCTAATTGGTAGTCGTTCTTTCTTTGTGCACTCCCTCAGACTCTGAATAATCTTCCGAACACTATTCAAAGAATAGGCACAGCCTTCGGAAGACAAGCTTCTCTCTTTTCTAACTTCCTCCTCTTCTTCTACCTAGTATTTCTTTTCTCTAAATTTAGCTCTCCTTTATTTCCACATTTACTTCCTTTACCTTTTGTCCTTTCTGGTTTTCTGTAATATTATTGAAGTTTGTTTTTCTTTTTTTTTCTCTTAATTATGCTAATTAGATATAGTAACTAGATTATGATAAGCTTTGAATTATAATTATAAATATGTACCTATGTAGGTACGAAAAAAGATGAAAATCTTGTGTACAACTTCCAAAATAAATTATTATTATTATTATTTACATCTTTCCATGTATTTTTGTAACCCTTTGACCCATTTTCATGAATGTAGGCAGCAATGTATACAGAATACTCCCACCAAACTTAAACGTAGAATTCAAGGTTCCAAATTAGTTAAAAGATGACATTTTCAGCGAGGTGTGTCCAGTGCCGGCTTTAGGTATTGTGGCGCCTCGTGTGAGGTATTTTTATGCGACCTTAACCTTTTAAACAGGTATATTCTTTTTCTTTAACGGCTCTATAACCGGGATCCGGTCCTGTCCCTCGCAACTGTTCTCTCCACACAGGTTCCGATTCTGCGCCGATGTCATCCAGTTTGGCATCCCTAAACTCTGAGCGTCCTGGTCTACGATAGGTCTTACCGCAGGTAGATTAGCTATGTTATTATGCACAAATTATACAATAACCAGTGTAAAAAAAAGACGGCCTAACCTGACCAAAAGATTTATATAGCAGCAATCAGGTTTGGTGTTTGCCCGTTGTAAGGCCTTCTTTTATTTTTACTCGAGAAGGTAAGTACGAGTACCGTCGTCGTCGGCCAAATTATGCGCAAATTGTGTTAAGATAGGAAATATGATAATGGTAAGGACAGGCAACATTAAGCGCTAGTTCGTAAAGAAAGTGGAAAATAAATTGTCTATAGTATTATTAATAAATGGTATTCCACAGTAATTTGTTAGTCTATTTTTTTGGAAAACGAAAGTTTGTTTCAAAGCTTATAATGCACATACATCTGCGAACTGCAATCAATGCGTCGCTCAGTCCGGTCGTAAAATTTAAAGTTCCGATCAAGTTCCGTTTATTGCAGAACCGTGCAATAGTAGTTGGCTTTTTCAGAGCACCAGCAAAGGTTTTGTTTTGCTACATAGAGCCCGTATACTTGGGAGATTGAGTTAGCGGGATATAGAAACTTCTATAATTCTCTTTTTTCTTTAAACCTAAAAGAAGAAAGGGAGAACAATAGGAGGTCATATACCTTGAACTCACAATCTGGATTGAAGGGCTCTGGAACTTCCGGGGAGCTCGTGTGGCTCTTAAGATCTGTTATTGCCAAGCACTGTTTATTGGTAGAAACGTGACAATATTGGCAAACGTATATATAATAAAATGCCGTTACCAGCTGTCTTTTACGTTTTTCCAAACACAAGCTTTGTTTACCTCATGTGCATATCCGTATATGCCTCACCTTTGGCTACAACTCTACGTAAACTTTATGTGCTTTCATTCTTCTCCGGAGTTTATTCAGAATCTCAGAAACTGGCTTATGAGTACCTCTTTTTATGCTTAACGAAGCGTCTCAACCAAAGTATAATTATATGGTTTTGACATTGGTTATCTATAAGTAGATACGTAACCTTGTTTGCGGGCTTTGGACATAGATGGCCTTACTTACACTGATTTCAAAAATCCATGTTAAAACTGAGACTCAAGAGCTTTCGAAATATATAAAAGCTGTCTATCGGTTTCGCTGCTTATGTATAGTTGTTTTCAAACCTCGTGACATCCCGCGCATGTTCCCCAAAGTCTAGTAATAACAAGTCTTTAATCTTCATACAAAATTTTCCCCCCGTTAGTTGTGTGCGTGCATATATGAACATCACTGCTGAGCAAAATTCAACGCATACTTCGTGAATTCAGCGAGACAAAGCCAGATTCTCTCTTTACGATCAAGTATGCAGAACAGAAAAGGAAAGAAAATTGAATCAGCTGTCAAAATTGAAATCATCAAAACAAACGAGCAAATATGTACCAATACATTAAGCCGGGAATACACATGCCAGTAA